>QZLH01000143.1:22099-45628 GCA_003833135.1 Oehlia diaphana | reverse complement strand
TGAAGTCTGGAATTTGTCCAGACATGAAAAATTCAGGACAAATTTCGGATAGACAAAACTGGACAAATTCTGGACACAAAAAATCCTGGATACATTTTGGACAATATCTGAACAAAAAAAACTGGACAAATTCTGGTAGTTAGACGAGAAAAAATTCCAGGCAAATTCTGGAGAATAAAAAATCAAAAAATGTAAAAAGCAAAAAACTGGTATTTAAAACCTCTGCGTGTATACTAAGTAAACTTAAAGAGTAAGCAAAAATACTATCTATGATGTTAATTTAAACTGCTATAAACAGTTATTAGTTAGGTATTGTATAAAGGAATATATCATTGATATCATGACTTGCCAATCATTTCAGAAAAAATATTTTTTCCGGACAAATTCCAAATCTGGACAAAAATCAATGTCCAGAAAATGTTCCAAATCTTGCGCGTTTTTGCATGTTTTCAGGACACTCATTTTGTTCAGAATTTGTACAATTATATTCTGGACAATTTCAGGATATTTTCTGGACGCAATTTCTTCATAGGGCTAGCCTAAACTTAAAGCCAACACTACTTTAAAACCAACATGATTCTGCCAATTATTCCACCTAATTACATACCTTGAACAAATTCTGAAAGATGAATATTTTTGAATTCTTCTTCTTCCATAAGGGAGGTTTATGTGATAAATGAGGGTGAGCAGATGTAGGAAATACTGATCGATAAAAAAGTTTTAATGAATATCACATGCCTACCATATTAAATTCGTAAGTCACGTGACAATCCGGATTAGCATCAGCGATAAATAATATTAGATTCGTACATTCTTGTGTTAAAGGTCTTTTAATATTAAGCGCTTTCATTTAATTATTGAAATTTTCAATATTTTTAAAAATTATCATTAAAATCCTTTATGCTAAACAATAAGTAGGACGTTGCATTAACATAACATCTTTATTTAATTTTTGTTTCTAATTTTGCTGAATTACTAGCAGTTTATTTTTGACTTGCAATATTGATACCTGTTAGATCTAAATCTAATTCTTAATAAGTTGTTTACTTTTTTTCATAACATTAATAAATGAAAGATATGCTGTTTCTAAGAACTGAACATATGGATGAAGACGCTCTTCATGATGTGTACTTGGAATTATACGAGTCCACCAACGAACTGGTAAAAAGACCAGATTCATCAGCGTTTGAGAAGGTAGGTAATGGTCATAGCAGGAACAAAGTACTCCATTGGCAATAACTGAGCCAGCTCGTGTGTAAAAGCTAATATACTTGTCATGCCATTCCTATTTCAAATATCAGAGAAACTATCAAGAAGAGTAATCTTACAATTTTAAAAACCTAAATATAGATTCAAACTCACGTTTGTTACATCATCTACAAAGACCGGAATAAGCCTATTGTTATCGTCTGATACAAAAATCTTCATTTTTCCTGGACGCAAATTTTTGGAAAATATAATTGATAAATTCACATTAAAGACGTAATGAGTAGTAGTTAATTGATCTAAAAGAAATATATCGATAGTTAATGTGCTGTATATAAAATAATTTAATCATTCACAATCAAATTAATTTAATATGACTTTAGATCCATCCGGTCTGGTAAAGCTGACTTTAGTAAACTTCACTTTATGATCGAGTTTACCAATATGAGCAATAAGATAGACATCTGAGGACTTAGCAATACCATTTTTGATATTTGATAACACTCGATCTCCTATTTGAAGTTCTGACATTTAAATGATCCTTCCCGATTCAAGCTTAACTTTTGTTTCAAGCCAGAAATAACTACCATTGTTTTTGAGTTTATCAATTTCATCAGAAAGTCGATCTTTTTTTTTATTCAGATTTTTTATTTGTTCCTTTAAAGTCCTTATAATAAACTCAAGTTCTTTATCATGAGCTTCACGCGCTTTTTTCTCATCTTCAGCTCTTTGCCTTTTGTAGTTCGCTCTCGCTATGCCTTCACCTTCTCTCTGTTTAATCTCATTATATTCTTTTTGCCGTTTCTCTTCTGCTTCTCTCATAATTCTTGCATTTTCAGCTTGCTTTTTCCGAGCCTTCTTGAAAAGGTCATTTGTATACACTCCATCTATAGAGGTGATATGTTCTTGCAATTTTTTGAGGCGCAGTTTATGCACATGATTTTTGGGTGGGAAAATATCTGAATTGGGAGAGGTGGCCCACCGATTACCCACAGAATTGACAAAGCCTTAACTGAATCATTCCAGCAATATTTTTTAAAATATTCTGGATTCTCAGTTTGCTTTCTATTACAATGTGAAAAGATGGAAATCATGTATTGGAGTGCCTCTTCTCTGAGAAATGTTTTTATCCTGTTGATCATTTCCTTTTGTTCTTCCATGAACCATTTGGCTTCTATATGTAAAAATTTCAAATTACATTCATATCTCCTTCGTGAATGTAATAGCCCGTAAACCTACTTACCGACCACGAATAATATGGCCTTGATTCCATAAGCACACTTTCGGATGGTATGAGCGATTTCTTGTAAGATATCTTTATTAAGATCATCAGTATCAAAAATCCCTAGTGTGTCGACAATATTGTAAGTTACACCATCAATTTCGTAATTCACAGAATGAGATTTTTTAGTAACCGATTTTTAATCATATTTGAGAGATTTGGAGTTAGAAAACAAATATGGACAATTTAATTATAATATTTTCAAAACAAAATTGTATGTATTATCATTTTTTTTTTTTTACAAAGCTATCGGAAATGAAGAAAGTCAGACTTTCATCTTCACAATAAATTTCTCAATGTGCTTTTACTGGCACCTTACAAATAAATGTGCAATAATTTAATAATTTTTCTGACAAAAATAATGAAATGATTGAAAGGACATCATATCAGTGCATACCCGTTTTTCAAACTAATAGTATAACTGGTGTGTTGATAATCAACGAAGGAGCGGAAGGACTAAACATTGATAATAACTAAAAAAAATTGAATAGGATTTTTTTTTAATAAAAGTTTCTTAGCTTCTTACGTATTTAGGATGAAAAACCAATGACATCCATAATAAACTTTTGTTTCAAAAGCACTAAATGTATTTATTAAAATAACCACAAAAGTATTTGAAATGTCGCACATTATGTTGCAAGTACACTATAATAATGATTCACAATTACTTGCTTACGCAAGATTCTCATGAAAATTTCGCTTAAGTTACAGGATACTCGGCAAATTTTGATGCCGGGTACTTTGAGTACTTATCAGGATCCAGCGCTACTTTAGCTATCTACTCGGATGGCCGGCAAATAGTAAAATTAAACAAACACGTGATGCAACATGATAACGAAAACGACCCTATCATTACCATAAAAAAAAATGGTAGCCATTTGATCCGCGCACATAATCTGGATGATTATTTTCGGTAATTATAAAACTGTTTATTGATCTGATTGATGCTTTTACGCCACACACCACCTTTCTTTCTTTTATGAAATCAACAAAATAAGGGTGTCATTATACTAGAGGAATGAAAAGGAATTATTTTGAAAATGTTTCAAACGCTAAAATAATATTACAAGATCACATTCAATAAAAAAAAACAAAAAATCTATGCAGAAACCTTATATAATTCCTTAAATTCTTATAAATAACACTAATGAACTTTATGGAGAGAAAAGTACTGAACTAAACAGAGTTTTGTATTGAGTTATCAACAGTGAAAATATTGAAAATATTTTAATTGTGGAATTGGGAGTTATATACTATCTCTTATATCAGAAGGTGATGATTACATATGTATAAGAACAAACTATTTAGCGAAAATCAAGTTATTATATTTCCAAACAAAATACATGATCTATTATAATACCTTAATAGTTTATTATAATAACTAATAAAATTAAAAGTACATTATAACATTTTTTGCCAATAGAGAAATACATCATGATAAAATAAAATTACCAAAAATAATATAACACAAAAATTTTTTAAGACCAAAAAATTTCAGGTTTAATTATACAACTTATTTATATTTGTTTATATACTTTTTATTCTAGGGTAGCGTAAATTTAGTTAATATAAATTGTATAACTACTTTCATAGGTGAAATAGGGATCATGTGCGCAGCTCATGTGTAACCAGGCAAACAAATCTGGCTACCATTTTTTTATGGTAATGCTAGGGTCATTTGATAATATGACTTAACCAATTATTAAATGGAATAATTTTTGCTGATAATTCTCTTACAAAAGATGACGAACATGGACGGCTATTTATTTTTCAGTTTTCTGGCAATCCGAGTAGCTGAGTACCTGACAAGTACTTAGCATCAAAATTTACTACGTAGCTTGTGATTGTGAAATTTAATGTATTACAGTTAATAGGTAGTTTAATGAATTATGACAATTTTTAATATTAAAAGGTTTAATTGATATCTCCGGAGACTTTTAATAAATTATAGTTATTATATGGGTAAAAAATATTATGCATGCTACTTCAAGATCATGTCTAATTTAACAGTTTTTTATTAAATTTTATTTATACCGTATAACTACGAGTAGACGGTCTACCATTGTAATGCCATAGTATACATAGTAAATTTATTAATTATGTGGCGCAGTTTTATATTTAAATTTACTGTATAAATTTTAGTTTATTTAATTTAGTTTAGTTTAATTTGTTTTATCACGTGCATCCGAGATGACGTTAAACTAATTGGTTATTTGATTCAGAATATTAAGTGTTACAATGGATCGATGGATATATGAGATGTAATGTGTAATGAAAGGGACCAATGAGTTATAGGGTTTACGAAGTGTATGAACAATTATAAAAGGAAGTCAAATACGACCTCCCCAAAAGAACAACTCGAAAAATGGGGAATTAAAATTATTAAAGAATGGATATAGCGATATATTAATTAAATTTTTATACTAATATTTATTTTATTCATATTATTAAACCAAGCATATTGTTGTAATTATTTATATTATTAATAAAGAGTGACGTTTGTTAATATCTAAGGTGGCAACGTGACTTAACACGGGCTTAGGTATTACACCATGATCTCTCAAAAAATCGTAATATTCCCTGAAATATACTTACAGTATGTAACGAATGATTGAACGTGTACTGCGGCACTTCGGTTGCGACGGAACTATAATTGTTTCTGTTTTTCTAGTTTTGATTACAATTTTTAATATTCTTATTAAAAAATATCATTATTCGAAAAATTCTTTACTATTTGTATGTTTTAAAATAACTTTATTGCTGTTTTCAATTTAGTGCGATCACAGCTAGCACTCCTATAAAAATATGATTATCAAAAATTTGTGAATTTCCAAAAAATCATTTAGATAACCTGTGAATACCAGTGGAAATTATAGAAAAATCTCAATTTTTCGAGTAGTTTACTTATAAGCAAGTTTTTTAACTTCGTGTAACAATAACAGTTTTTTATAAGTAAACTACTCAAATAATTGGGAATTTCCATAATTTCTCCGGTAATCATAGGTAATCAACTCTTCTAGATGATTATTTAAAAAAATCACGGGTATTCACAAATTTTTAAAACTTGATTATTTTTATGGGGTGTTACGCTATGATCGCATTAAATTGAAAACAACGATAAATATATTATTTATGTTAGTATAATAATATATTGAAAAAAAAAACTATTGACAATTAGATCTTTATTTAATTGGTGTATACACGCTACTAATTTACTGAAATAATTATCAATTTATTTGTATTGCAATTTTGACGCCTGCTAAAATCTGAATTTAATTTTTAATAAGTCGTTTACTCTTTTTCAAAGCGTTAATAAATGAAAGATACGCTGTTTCTAAGAACTGAACATATGGGTGAAGTCGTTCTTCACGATGTGTACTTGGAATCATATAAGTCCACCAACGAACTGGTAAAAAAACTAGGTCCATAAGCATTTGAGACGGTGGACAATGATCATAACAGGAACTAAGCACACCATTGGCAATAACTGATCCAGCTCGTGTGTAAAAGCTAATATATTTGTCACGCCATTCCTGTATAAATATCAGTTAACTATCAAGAAAAATAATTTTTACAATCTTTAACAAAAATTATAATGTAGATTCAAACTCACATTTGTTATATTATCAACAAATACTGGAACTAGCCTATTGCCATCATCTGATACCAAAATCCTTGTTTCTCTGGGACGAAGATTTTTAGCAAATATAATTGATAAATTTTCGTCAAAGACGTAGTGAGTGGTCGTTAACAGTAATTGGCCTAAAAAAAAAAAATTACACTAAAAATGTTAATATGCTGTAAATGAATAATTAATATTTGTAATAAAATTGACTAAAAAAATTACCTTTAGATCCATCCGGTTTGGTAAAGTTCACTTTAGCAAACTTTGCTTTATGATCGAGTTTACCAATATGAGCTATAAGGTAAACATCTGAGAATTCTGCAACACCGTTTTTTATGTTTGACAACACTCGATCCCCTATTTGAAGTTCTGACATTTGAATGATCCTTCCTGATTCGAGCTTAACTTGTGTTTCAGGCCAGAAACAACTTTTGTTTTTGAGTTCATTTATTTCGTTGGAAAGTTGATTATTTCTGTTGGTAAGATATTCGTTGGCTTTGGAAAGTTCAGCCATCCTTTCGTCTAGTCTTGATATTTGTTCACGTAGTGTGTTTTTGATATCCTGAAGTTCTCTATCCCGAACTTCATTTGCTCTTATCTCATATTCTACCCTCTGCCTCTCGTAGTTCGCTCTTGCAATAGCTTCTCCTTCTCTTCTTCTAAGTTCATCGTATTCTCTTTGCCGCTTCTCTTCTGCTTCTCTTGCTTTTCTTTCATTTTCTTCTTGCTCTCTCCGAGTCTTCTCGAAAAGGTCATTTGTATACACTCCATCTATAGAGATGATGCGTTCTTGCAATTCTTTGAGACATTCTTCATGCACTGGATCATCGGGCGGGAAAATGTCTGGATTAGGAGAAATGGCCCACCGATTACCAACGGAATTGACGAAAGCCTTAACTGGATCATTCCAGCAAAATCTTTTAAAATATTCGAGATCCTTAGTCTGTTTAGCGTTACAATGCGAGAAGACGGAGATCATGTATCGGGAGGCCTCTTTTCCAAGAAATAACAATATTCTGTTGATCATTTCCTTTTGTTCATTCGTGAACCGTTTTGCTTCTATAATTTAATACATGCATTTAATTTAAGTTCTACCGTGAAAATAGTCAACTATACTTCTACTGACCAACCACGAATAATATGGCCTTGACTCCATAAGCACACTTTTGGATAGTACGAGCGATTTCTTCCAAGATAACTGTGTCGAGATCTTCAGTATCGAAAACCCCTGGAGTGTCGACAATGTTGTAAGTTTCTTCATTAATTTTATAATTCGCGGAACAAGAGTTTTTGGTGGCAGATAACTAGTCAGTCAATTTGAGAAGTTAGAAAATAAATATAAATGAATATGCAGCAACTAACATTACAATATATTAATGTCATGAATATATATATTTTATATTTACAAAGCTATCGGAAACAAAAAAGGTAGGATTTTCATTTTCAGACGTTCTTAACATTAAATTTCCTAATGTGCTTTTACCGGCGCCTTACAATAAATGTATAATTTACTTTCAATTTTAAAAAAAAATGAAATGACTGAAAGAAAGACATTATGTTAGTGCATACCCGTTTTTCCAACTAAGAGTATTACCGGTGCGTTGATAACTAACGGTGGACTTAATATCATGGTTATTGTTTCGAGCTGAAAATATATCGTTGATTCACCAACAATGATGAAAAGAAGTACTATTAATCGAAAGTAGAAGCAGGTATTTAAATAAGAAATCGTTGTTTACACAAAATGTCGAAGGATGTTACATTCGTTTGACGAGTAAATATTGTCCTTCTTAAAAGGCTATTAATTGTATCCATTAAAATAGAATAAGAGTACAACAACCATAAAAGTATTTGAAAATGTCGCACAAATGGCGAAAAAATTGAAAATTGTATGACAATAAGTCACACACCAAATCATACTACGTTTTGTGTCACAATTTTTTTTTTAGTCATAACGATAATAGATAGATGGACAAACAATTTTTTATATATATTTACTAGTTGTAACCTGTTGTTTCGCACCAGGATTGGCTGTAATGCTGGCTGGAATTATGTGATCGTCATATAAATTTTGCTTTTTTGAATTTGTGACGTTACGTAATAAACTGGCCAATGGAAGTAATGTTGCACAATTTAGAATTTATTTATATGGGTAATCTAAACGTTACAAAATTTTTTTAATTATATAGATTTTTTTTAATTATATAGATTGTGGTTAAATTCAGTCACGTGCAAACTGCGGCAATGATTTCCAATTTTTTACGCTATAGTTTTTATTTTGTGTTAATATAATGAAAAAATTACCATCAGATCTTGTTCTCAATAAATCGTTTGCTTTTTTTTAAAGCGTTAATAAATGAAAGATATGATGTTTCTAAGAACTGAACATATGGGTGAAGTCGTTCTTCACGATGTGTACTTGGAATTATACGAGTCCACCAACGGACTGGTAAAAAGACCAGATCCATGAGCGTTTGAGACGGTGGGCAATGGTCATAGCAGGAACAGAGTACTCCATTGGCAATAACTGATCCAGCCCGTGTGTAGAAGCTAATATATTCGTCATGCCATTCCTGTTAAAATATCAAGGTAACTATCAAAAAGTTTACAATCTTAAAATAAAAATATAGATTCAAACTCACGTTTGTTACATCATCCACAAAGACTGGAACTAGCTTATTGTTATCATCTGAAATCAAAATCTTCGTTTCTCCTGGACGCAAATTTTTGGCAAATATAGTTGTCAAGTTTTCATCAAAGACATAATGAGTGGTTGTTAGCAGTAACTGGCCTAAAAGAAATTCATTATTAATTAATATTTTGGTAATTAATTATTCACAATAAAATTATTTAAAACAAATTACCTTTAGAACCATCCGGTCTAGTAAAGTTTACTTTAGCAAACTTCGCATCATGATCGAGTTTGCCAATATGAGCGATAAGGTAGACTTCTGAGAACTCAACAATACCGTTTCTTATGTTTGATAACACTCGATCCCCTATTTGAAGTTCTGACATTTGAATGATTTTTCCCGATTCAAGTCTAACTTGTGTTTCAAGCCAAAAACAACGGTTTTTAAGAGAAATAATCTCATTTGTTAGCGATTCTATTTTACCATGAAATTCGCTTTTAATACTCGTAATTTCCTTTTTTTTTTCCTCAAGAATTCTTTTTTCATTTTCTTTCTTCTGCTTCTCGTAGCGCTCTTTTGCAATGGTTTCACCTTTACTTATTAATTCTTCTTCATATTCTCTTTGTAATTTCTCTTCGTCTTCTTTCGCCTTTCTTGCAGTTTCTTCTTGCATTTTCCGAGCCTTCTCGAAAAGATCATTTGTAAATACTCCATCTATATTGGTGATGTGTTTTTTCAATTCTTTGAGGCGTTGTTTATGGACGAGATTATCGGGTGGAAAGTCTTCCGCATTCGGAGAAATGGCCCACCGATCACCAACGGAATTAATGAAAGCCTCAACTGGTTCATTCCAGCAAGAATTTTTAAAATATTCTGGATCCTTAGTCTGCTTTTTGTTACAATGTGAAAAGACAGAAATCATGTATTGAAGAGAATCTTCTCCGAGAAACGTTTTTATTCCGTTGAGCGTATTCTTTTGTTCATCCGTGAACCGTCTGGCTTCTGTAAACATCATTTAATTTAGTCTCATCATAAACTTAATCATCAGTATTCTCTCACTCACCAAACACGAATAATATGGCTTTGATTCCATGAGCACACTCTTGGATGGTGCGAGCGATTTCTTCTAAGATTTCTTCAGTGAGATCATCAGTGTCAAAAATCCCTGGCGTATCGACAATATTATAATCTTTGTCCCCAATTTTGTAAATCGCAGAACCAGATTTTTTAGTAACGGATGACTAATCACTTTCGAGAGTTAGAAACTAATATAGTTGAAATACTTGAATCGTACTCATTTATATATACATAGTTTTTTACTTACAAAGCTATCGGAAACATGGAAAGTTGGGGTTTCATCTTCAGAGGTTTTCAACAATAAATTTCCCAAAGTGCTTTTACCAGCGCCTTACAAACAATTTACAGTATAGTTTCATTCAATGAAAAAAAAAAATGGCCGAAAATAAAGACGAGATATCAAAGCATACCCGTTTTTCCAACTAAGAGTATGGCCGGTTTGTTGATTTGTAATGATGAAGGTTTAGATCTAAAGAGAGGAAATTGGTAAGTATTAAAATATGAATTTCCAGTAACAGATTTTATATGTTCCTTACATAGCGTCTGCCATAGTTATTCGAATGTAGAAAAAATTGGTTAGTGGTTAAAGAAATCGGTATTGGCGCAGAATGAGTTTCATGTTTCTAAATTATGGAAAAGGCAACCAAATGTATCCGAATATGGCCATAATATGACACAATTGTACACACGATTTTCAATCACGCTAACCATAAAAGAATTTATAAATAACCCTTTTTTTGGCTTTTGTATTCATTAATAATAACTTTATCGTATCGAAGTATAACTATTTTTATCTCTCTTTTTTTTTGGAAAAATATTTATTTATATTATTTAATTAAATATGAATACATATAAGATCGTAAAATACAAATACAATTAAATTTTGGTCAGATCTACGTTGCGATGTCGTTGCGACGTTTCATATAATACCCGGTATTTTAATAACATGCGAAATACCCGGAGAATATTATTAAATAGTAGAATTATGCTACTGAAAAATTTACGAAATTTTTTTATAAATAATTCCTAAAGTATTAACAAAATAATTGCCAGTACCATAAAGACCAATCATTTCATATTCATTATCAGGTGCTTCTAATGTATGCTTACTACCACCATGACCACCAAACCATTTACTACATCTACCTAAATTAGTTTTGATTTCAAATCCATCAATATACCAACCAGAATTAACTTTAATTTTAACAATTTTTTCTCCTTCTTCAAATAAAAATTCTTTTTTAATACCTTCACTATTATCTATACCAATACGTAAGTTGGTATTATCAGACCAATAAAATGTAATCGAATTGATAACAACATCATATTTAATAATTATTCTTTTTAATGTAATAGGTTTAATATCAATAAATTTTTTAAATAAAATTTTAAATTCAGTTAAACTTTCATCAAGTTTTCCCAAATGATTAGATTTAAATACTTTTCCATATATTGGTAATATAATTTTACTTTCTTCCGAAAATTTTTGTAAATTTTCTAAAAAAGTTTCAGTTTGATTCTTTGCTACGAAATTCATTTTAATAATATTATATTTACCACCATATTTTTTAATAATTTTATCTATCTTTAATCGAATTTCAGTTTGATTATATTCATCATCAGAATAATCTAAATAACCAATAATATTATTTCTAATATAAATTTCAATTAATGAAATTCCAGCGGAACATTTAATTAATAAAAATTTATTTAAAATCCAAAAATCTGCACCAACATTTTTAAGATCAATTTTTGCTGGTGGTTCAAAAGGTAAACGGAAACATGGATGATATCTAAATCTTACAACGTCACTTCTATACCAATGTGCACCTTCTTCTTCAGATGGTGTCGTTGGAAAAGGATTATTTGGTTCTTTAACCGTAAATGTACGATTTAGATTATTAAACCCTCTTGACATGATTCCACTTGGAGAATGAGGTGCAGTCAAACAATGACCGACTTCATGTAAAAATGCACCAATTCCAATATTACAACATCTCCACCATGTTCCACTTTCTCCTGCATCATTAGACAATCTGTTCTTATCTGTGATGGTATTATCTTGAAAGCAACTAACAACTTCTTCAAGATATCTTGGCCAAGCATGTGTCAAATGACTACCAAAAATTCCTAGTCGAATGTTATCCCAACCACCTCCTAATGCGGCATGACCTCTAACGAATCCCATGTTAGGTGAAGTATCATAATGAGAATCCAAAATTAATCCTGCAACGTAACATTGTTTATCGAATGGTGCACCATATTCTTTTAAACTGTCCATAAATATAGAAAATAAATCTTTTTTTTTACCATCAACTCTATTAGGATTTTGTTGTGCTATATCAGGATCTAAAATTTGTTTTAACGTGTATGAACTACGAATTATATGAATTTTTGCCGTTTGTCTTAATCCAGGATTTTGATTTGAAATCGTATCTTCCGTCCATTCTTCATCTAATCTAAAAACTCTTCTTCCAAATCCATTACGACTCATTTGTTCTGCAGTAAATGCTTGCCATAAATATCCTGCACAACGAAGTTTTGCTTTAACACTTTCCAATTTATTTTCACCAGAATTTTCTTTTTCTTCAGGAGCATCAATAATTTCTTTTGAATCTTTTGCTACAAGAATTGCTAAATTTAATGGAGGATTTTGTAATAATGGAACATAATTTACTTGAAATATTGTTGTTAATGATCTTGAATCAGAAGAAAATGGGGATGTATCGAGAATAAATTTAATATTATTTAAACCTGCATCTAAATGTACTAAACATTTGAAATGAGAATTAAAAACTTGCCAAGTTGTTGATGGAAAATTAATTACATGATGTTCAACTGTAATCTTTGATTCAAAGTCGATATCTTGTGGACCCGCGCGCCCATAAATCAATAAAATACGCTAAGTTACATAAATAGAAAAATATATCTCATCAATATAATTTATGATGAATCAATTTATATAAAAATATATATTGTTCTAACCTGATGAACCACTTCACCATTTTCAACGTTAATTACAACGGGAGCATAAGGTGATGATTCGACTTTAGAATATGATGAAACGGAATTTGAAATATAAAATCTCATATTAAATTATCGAAAGAATATATTTTAAGATATATTTTTAATTCTTATTCGTGTATATATTTTTTTTAAAAAAAAGGAGAAACATTTATTTATATACAGTAGCTGTTCATCGTAAAATATTTGCATTTCCTTAATATAACAATGATCCGATACAAACCCCTATTTCGTTAGTTACAAATTTTCCAAAAAAAGTAATTTGTCAGAACTTTATTTTATTAACCATACGGACTTTCCGATTTTAGTTTTAGTTGTTTTTTTTAACGTTTTCCATATTCGGCGGTAATATTTACGCCACATGATCACATGATTGACTACAATTTTAACCGCGGCTTTACTACTAGTTTAATTTTAGTTGAATTTAATGACGAAATACTATCGACATGGATAATAGCCTATTCAAAATAAAAATCACTCCAATAGTAAGTTAAAGTATAACCTATTGTTCAAGATTTTGCTATCATTTTCTTTGCAGATCCTGAATTATCATTCAATGTAAAAAAAAAAAAATTCCAGAAATAAAGTTAATTTTCCATTGAGAAAAAGAGATATAATAATTTTAATACTTTAAAAGTTGCAATAAAGAAATCTGCTTCTTATAAAGTCCATATAAAAGATAAACTTTCCGGGTTCAATGTGCTTAAATTGTCATTTCTCAATAAATGAAAGATAATATTTTTTAGATATAAATAATTATATTTATTTAATGCATGAAATATACTAGGCAACGAAATCTGTTGAGTCTGGAGCAAAAAAAAGATAAAACATTTTATTTGCTGACGATCCCGTGATGGAACAAGCTCGTGACGGACGTGACCACATATGTTAAGGAATTTAACTATTGATTGATCACAGACGAATAAATAAACAAAGTATCTGCAGGTATTGAGTTATCATAATGTTAGCATAATTATCATAATGTTAGCATAGTAGCAGGACATAATTATCCGGAAGTTATTTTTCTACAATGGAAAATAGTTTTCCATTATATTTTTTTTCAGAGTCCTCAATATTTCATTTGGTCAACCCATCGTCCTTAAAAAAAAATTTCAACAAGTAATTTGAATATACAGTATTACCTATCATGATTTATTACTTTATTGTATTCGATATTTCGATTTATTTAAGCAAATAAAAAAAAAATTACGCTCTTTGGAAGTGGTATTTAATCTGCGCCTTAAATTTATACATCCAAAGGTATGATATGATATAACGAACTAATAATTGTCGTAGCCAGAATGCCAGATTTATAAACATTATGTATTTTCAACGTCATAAAATCTTCCGGTGTTATAACTTTACTCTTACCTGATAAATAGGTGAAAAAAAATTTCGATAATTGATTGATGCAATATTGAAAACAAAATATAATATTATTTATTAACTAGCATTTAAACGAGATTTCAAAATTTTTTCACAGTCTAATTTTTTAGAATGCGATATAAATTGTAGTTCCTACAAATAAAATTAGATTAAACTAAAAATTCGTCATTCTTCTCAAAATAATAATAATAATAATAATAATAATGCACAACTACATTTGGATAGTTGGAACTAATGAACTATAAACTATCGCTTTATCATACTTACCACTCTTTCTCTTAATAGTGATTTCGTAACATTACAGATTTCCTGTAACGCATTAAATTTTTTTGACTGAGGAACTTTTTACACATACTAGTTATTACACTAGTTAGTACTAGACGCGATTATTATTTATAATGTACTTAACTTACTATTGAAATTATAATGTGACAACAATGGCTAAAAAATCCATAACCATCATTTTACTCACGTTCATAAATAGTCAACTTCCGTAACAAATCACTTTCCGAAGAATACCCTTCAGACATTTGGTTCAAATACCGTCTCATATTCACTAAGCGTTGAATGTACACCTGTATCGCAAAGAATTTGGGCGTACCCTGTTACAGTGAAACTAACTAGCTATTCTGAAGGAACTTTAAAGTGAAGCTACTAGAATCCTGCTATTTCTTTTTGTGTACGAAACTACTATACCAAGTACTATAATATGCAAACAATACCAGCTCATGTCACTGCCCAGGTATGTGACTAGCAAATATATTTTCCTATGGATACCGTTTACAGCCGAATATGATACAGGAAAAATGTGAGGCAATGATTATAATATTTTTTTGGTTACGATACTAATATAAATATTTACTCGTAACGATGCTACCTTACTATCTTCTCGCAGACAAGCATTAGCATTAGTATTTTACTGGAAAAATTTATAAATGAACTAAAATCAATTATAAGCTTTTGAACGTTACGTGCACACATTCTTATTATTAAAGATTTCTTGATTTCTTTAATATTTGAATAATGTTCTTGTGATCATTTACAAATTGTAGTGTAACTATTTTCAGATTTAGTAGTATGACAACTGTTGAAAAGACAATTGGTTCCACATTTCATGAATTTTATAACTATTACATATTCCGGGGTGGGTCAATTGGACTAAAGAAGCATAGCTGAAATGGAAAAATTTGCCTTTCTTTGTAAGTTGGAATAAAATTCGATGAGAATAAATTAATTTAATAATTTATGAATATATTAATTATAGTAATATATTAGTAGCTGTAACCAATAACCTGTTGCGTTGCTTTTTCAAATTTTCTATTAAATAAACCACATGATATCTTATTATTGTTTTCAACTAATATTACAGACAGTTCTTGAGCAAATCTTTTCGAACTCATTATTAATAGTCATTAGAATTTAAATTTCTCTTTTTCCCTGCTAACTCTATCATTGTTTTAATTATTATATCCAATTCTGTATATTCATTATCTTCGCAAATCCGTACCCAATCTTCTATATGTACTTTTTTTTTTAAAAAAAAAAAAAATTAGTAACACATTTTATCAATTGTTTAGGATCCGAAGATACATAATTTTTATAAAATATCTAGAGGTACTGATAATAATATATCAATAGCCCTATAACTAATTGATCTATCTAAATAATAAATTAAATTCTAATTATAAATCTAAATTATTGTTCGTTGGTCACTAATCTAAAAACTATTTTATAACAATTTTTTTTTTTTTTGAATTTTACTAATATTTTCATCTGTTTTTGTATTATTTTTATCTTTAAATTTTGGACACACTAAACTAAATACATAATCAAATAAAGCTAAAAATTGTAAAATCGAGAAAGTAATTTATTAAAATAAAGTCTATTTAATTTCCGTCAGACGGAAACGTTTTCGATGCTAGTATCAGCATAGCGGACATCCCTATTTTATTACTTCGCTATAATTAGCTTCGGTTGAAGTACTCAAATTCAAATTTACAGACGGGTTATATTAAATTTCATCAAGATCGCATCTATAGTTGGGTGCCGAAACTCTTCATATGCCGAAACTTATTGACAATATACTGAAAATAGTTCAGCTTTTAGTTTATATAGTTGCCAAATCTGAAAACCTAAACCCATTGCTAATATCCTAAGCCATTTCCAAAATCATATTATACTGAAAATTTAACCTAAATCTAGATTTAGTAATGGTCAAATAATTTGGGATTTCGGCAATAGTTTCGGCAATTGCATATGTCGAAATGTTTCGGCACCCAACTATAATCGCATCATTATTAGGCAACTTTTATTAGTGATAACTTTTAAATTTTAATAAAATGACGTTCTATTAAGTTATTATATTACCTCTTTGTAAATTACCTTTTGTAAAGGGGAAAAAAAAATTCTATTGATTTGGTTAAATTTTATTTCGGAAATTTTTTGATTGTTCATAATTAATTAACCAAATTAAAATTTATTAGTTTCATATTACATATTGTTCTTTTATTTTATAATATTAAAAAAAAAAAAATTAATTGGAAAATTCTACATAACGAGTTTGGCATAATTTCATACCAACTTAAATAGATTCTTTTTTTGTCTTTACAATCAGTAGAATTAGATTCTGTTGACATTTATAAATATATATTTTAGTTTTAATATTATTAACTAAATAAAAAGTTTAAAAATGATGTTTTTATTTGGCGCTACGCTGCGCCGCACGCAACTAAAAAAAGTCAGTTAGTCAGTTGGTAATGTCATGTGATCATCATGTGCTACTCCGAAATTGATCGATGTTGCAAATGTTTAACATGATTATTAACATGTCGAACCTAATTAATATGCCGAATATGATTAACGTGTTGAACCTAGTTAACATGTCGAACACATTAGTCATATTATACATAATAGATATATTAGATATGTTGAATTTATTAATATATGTACAGTATAATTTATTATAAATATAGATCAATTTTCTTGTAGTAAAAGAGGAACATAAAAATAAAGTTTTATTTAAAGTTATAAATTGATAATTTTTATCAAGTGAAATCCTTTATTCGTGTTTGGAAGTATATGCCAACGTACAGAGCTATACAACACGTCTGATCGGATAATTTTGATATATTGTTTAATTATAAATTAATAAACCTTCTGCTGCCTAATCACATAAATTGCTTAATAAATTTTAAGCGTAAAGAACTGATACAACAGTAACTATAAGGGAACCGTTTGTATGTCCGAGCGTTATAATCACATGATCATCACTATAATTTTTTTTTTTTTTTTTTTTTTAAAAAAAAAAATTATTAACGTTTTTTTTTTTTTTTTTTTTTTAAAAAAAAAAATTAGTAACGCATTTTATTGATTATTTATAATCCGATGATCATTATAATTTTCATAAAAAACATAGAGGTATCGAAAATAATATAAACGTGTTAAATAAAAACATCGGAATATCAAATATTGGGGCGTAATTTATTGTTATATTACACCCGATCTTATTTAAATTTTTTTTTTTTTTTTTTTTGATAAAAGATACGATTTGTAGAACTTAAACAAAGTTAAAATCTATGTACCATTACATTCAGTTTATGAAAATCGAGTAGATACCACTCCTGTTTTACTACCAAAACCTTTGTTATACTTCCGACCCTCTTCTTTAGTACGGCTATTGAAAAAACAAACAGTTTACTCCTTTTCACTGTTGCACCAAAAAATAAAATAAAGAATTGCAATGCTAGCTACATTTAACATCGTGGTACTAACGTACATTTTTTTGTAAAAAAAAAACTTTACTATCTCTATCTATAATATTAGCAAAAAACCCATATTCGAGAAAAACTTATCCTAGACTATCCAATAATTTTGTATTAAATGTTACACCTGATCTTAAAAATTGATTGGTCATTCACAATTCTACTGTATAGTCCTTCGCTACGCTTCGGATAATAATTAAAAATTTTAAAATTAGTTATATTAGTTATAATATGAATTTGAGATTTATAAATAAGATTGTGATTGAGATTAATATTTCAAAAAAAAAAAAAATGAAAATGAATAAATGATACATTGAAAAACAAAATATAACCATACCATATACTAAGTAATAATTTATTTGGAATCATGATTTTGAGAATAATAAATGTAATGTATATTTAAAATTATTATAAAAATAAATATTTTTTACTTTAAAATTATCATTATAATGAATTTTATTATTAAAACTAACGCTTTGACCGCTTTTTATGATGAATTATTGTAATCAAATTTTTCAAATCACTTCATTTCAAAGTTTCGAAGAATTGACAAAAATTTTGTATAAATAAAATTTTGATAATTATTGTAATGCGTAGTGCGAGAACGTGTAAAATGAATAACATACTACACGAACTTATCTAAAAATCTTTTACCACATATAGCTTTGATTTGTGTTACATATCATCACTAAAATTTTATTTATTTAATCAATAAATGTAAAAATAAATAATATTTGAAATTAATTGAATCAATATCATTATATATATGTTTACTATACATATTTGTATATAAAAAAAATTACAATTCAAAAAACTCAAAGAAAAAAATTATTTTAAAAATTTAGGCACATTGTTTTTAAGAAAGCTATTGTCTATAATTTCTAAAAAATATTTAATAGATAAAAATTTATTATTATTTAGTACTTAAAAATTTCATTTCTGGAAAGCTAATTTTCTTGTTTTATTCGATCCTTTTTTTTGCCTGGCAAATTTCGTAATTAATTCTTTTTTCTCCAACAGCATTTTGATCTCTTTCATTGACTGGTTTATCTTAAATCTTTTCTATGTCTTCAAATTTGCTATTCTGACCTAATAAAAATTAGGGAAAATACATTATGCATGAATAAAATAATATAAAGTTACGATATGTGTTAAATATTTACCATTTTCATTTACTGTATATTTAATTGGGAAACATTAATTTGTAAAGATTCTATTTTTAAAACCAAGGTATTAACTTATTAGTAATTCAATAATACAAAAATTATTTAATGAAACAAATTAATTAATACCTGAAAATTCTAAGCTTATTATATTATCATTTTGTTTATAATAATCGTGAGAATTGATCGGTTCTGGAAGATTCTTAAAATTAAGTAGCCTACTCGTATAAATAGCTTCAGAGTGTGTTTCATATGATAATCCTAAATTAATTGAAGATATATTGTTATTTAATGAATTGTTATTTATTCCTTCTGCTTCTTTAATTTGTTTTCGTAGTTCTGCTGTTTGACTATCACTTCTTTTATACTGCCATTTGTATAAAATATCACTAATTTCTTCTGGCGTTGGTCTATTGAACTGGTTTGCATCTAAGCATCTTTTAATTAAATGAACAACTAATTGAGGTATTTTAATATTAAATCTTGGCCTGAGTCCTATACAAATATTTATTGCCAAATTTTCATCATGGCTAATGTCATGATATGGAGGTAATCCAGAAATTATTTCATACATAATTATACCAAAACTATAAATATCTGAAGCTTTGGTGTAACATTTTCCCCCTAAAATTTCAGGAGCTACGTAAGGTAAAACACCATATACGTTCTTACTTGCACTTTCTGATGGATCATGGTCTGCAGGTTTACATAATCCCATATCAGCTATCCATGTCTTAAGCATAGATATTAGAATATTACCACTATGTAAATCTCGATGAATAAATTCATTTTTATGAATATAATTAAGTCCACGTGCAATTTCAAGTAAATGATTGATTTTGTTATTCCAGTTTAATTGATTATAATTTTTATTTAAATAATTTCGTAAGCTTCCATTCTCTGCATATTTTAAAACCATAATATAATCTTTTGTATCAGGATCTTGGGTTATTCCATAAAATCTAATAACATAGTTTTTAAAATTACTAAATTTACTATGAAATGCAATCTAATATATGAAATAAAATATGTTAATTAATATTAAATGCCAAACTTTGAACAAAAGAAATATTATAATACCTCATTCATAAATTCTAATGTAATATTTTTTGAATTATTTAAACATTTTAAAGCTACAAGCATATTTTGATGTTTCCAAGTTGCTTTATATACTATACCATATCCACCTTTTGCAATATAATCAACATTACAAAATTCATCATAAGGGATCCATTCTAATGCTTCGGCATTACTATAATGTGCTGATAATTGAATATCTTGAATAAACTCATCAATATTATTATTACCACTGGTCCAATTTTTGAACTCTCTTTGGAAATTTATTGCATTACATATACGATTGCATTTTTTACACTTATCTCTTAAAACCATCATATAATTTTTTGTTTCTGGATCCTGAGTTATTCCATAAAATTCATGACCTATTTTTATCTAAAAATATAATACATTAGCAAAAATGAAAATTATCTAATTCTATTAAATAATAGACATATAATACCTCGTTCATAAATTCCAATGTAATAACATTTGGATTATTCATACTTTTCAGAGTTACGGACATATTTTGATTATACCTTTTCCAATTTTGACTTTCATTATCCCATTTATCTATACGTCCATCAACCCAATTTGCTGTATATATTTCAATTTTTGTAATATATTTGATATCATAAAATCTATCATAAGGTATCCATTCTAATACTTCTTCTGTATTATCATGAGCTAATAACTGAGTATCTTGAATAAATTTATCAATATCATTATTACCGCTGGTCCAGTTTTCAAAATTTTGTTGAAAAATTATTGCACCACACATATAATTACATATTTTGCATTCGTTATTCAAGATAACCATATAATTTTTTGTTTCTGGATCCTTGGTTATTCCAAAGAATTTATGATATCTTTTAATCTATAAAAATATTAGTAAAATATAAAATTCCAAACTCTATTGAATAATTTAAATAATGAATTTATTATAATACCTTATTCATAATTTCTAATCTAATATTTTTTGAATCATTTAGACTTTTCAGACTTACAAACTTATTTTGATTAAATCTTTTCCAATATTGATTTTCAACATCCCATTTATCTATACGGCCATCAATCCAATTTGCTGTATATATTCCGATTTTTCCAGTATATTTGATATCATAAAATCTATCATAAGGTATCCATTCTAATGCTTCTTCTACATTGTTATGAGCTGACAACTGTGTATCTCGAATAAGTTTATCAATAACATTATTTCCACTGGTCCAATTTTTAAACATTCTTTGGAAATTTATTGCATTACATATACGATTGCATTTTTTACACTTATCTCTTAAGATCATCATATAATTTTTTGTTTCTGGATCCTGAGTTATTCCATAAAATTCATGACCTATTTTTATCTAAAAATATAATACATTCAGTTAGCATAAATGAAAATTATCTAATTTTATTAAATTAATGGACATACTGGACATACAATACCTCTTTTATAAGTTCCAATGTAATATTTTTTGTAACATTTATACTTTTCAGAGTTACAACCATATTTTGATTGTATCTTTTCCAATTTTGAATATAACCATCCCATTCACCTATATTTCCATCAATCCAATTTGCTGTATATATTTCAATTTTTGTAATATATTTGATATCATAAAATCTATCATAAGGTATCCATTCTAATGCTTTTTTTGCATCATTATGAACTAATAACTGAGTATCTTGAATAAATTTATCAATGTCATCATTACCACTGGTCCAGTTTTCAAAATTTTGTTGAAAAATTATTGCACCACACATATAATTGCATATTTTGCATTCGTTATTCAAGATAACCATGTAATTTTTTGTTTCTGGATCTTGAGTTATTCCAAAGAATTTATGATATCTTTTAATCTATAAATAATAAAATATTAGTAAAAGATAAAATTGTAAACCTTTCTATTGAATAATTTAAATTATAAATTTATTATAATACCTTCATAATTTCTAATCTAATATTGTTTGAATCATTCAGACTTTTCAGAGTTACAAACTTATATTGATTAAATCTTTTCCAATATTGATTTTCAACATCCCATTTATCTATTCGGCCATCAATCCAATTTGCTGTATATATTCCGATTTTTGCAGTATATTTGATGTCATAAAATCTATCATAAGGTATCCATTCTAATGCTTCCTCTACATCATTATGAGCTGACAACTGTGTATCTTGAATAAGTTTATCAATATCATCATTACCACTAGTCCAAGATTCAAAATTTTGTTGAAAATATATTGCATTACATATATAATTACATTTTTTACATTTATTTCTTAAGACCATCATATAATTTTTTGTTTCTGGATCCTGAGTTATTCCATAAAATTCATGATCTATTTTTATCTAAAAATATAATACATTAGTAAAAATGAAAATTATCTAATTCTATTAGTTAATGGATATATAATACCTCGTTCATAAATCCTAATGTAATATTTTTTGTATCATTTATACTTTTTAGAGTTACAACCATATTTTGATTATATCTTTTCCAATTTTGAATATAATCATCCCATTTACTTATATTTCCATCAATCCAATTTGCTGTATATATTCCAATTTTTGTAATATATTTGATATCATAAAATCTATCATAAGGTATCCATTCTAATGCTTCTTCTACATAATCATGAGCTAATGACTGAGTTTCTTTAATAAATTTATCAATATCATCATTACCGCTGGTCCAGTTTTCAAAATTTTGTTGAAAAATTATTGCACCACACATATGATTACATATTTTGCATTCGTTATTCAGGATAACCATATAATTTTTTGTTTCTGGATTCTGACTTATTCCAAAGAATTTATATCTTTTAATCTATAAAAAATAAAATATTATATTGTAAACCTTTCTATTGAATAATTTAAATAATAAATTTAGGGTAAGTTTAAATCCGGCCCCAATGTGTGATGCTTAAATCTCGCCTTTATTCCAAAAAAGGATATTTTTATGCGATCATTTAATTCTGGCCAGAATTAAATAAGTCATGTGATTTAACGAAAAAATTACCTTTAGTCCTTTACGTAAATTTGCAGGGCAGGTAAAATATATATACTGTACAATTTTTTAAAAAGTTTGTATATTATTTTATAAATTTTTGTTATAAAATGCGAGATTTAAGCATCATACGGGGGGATACACATTTATTCATAAATTTATTATAATACCTTCATAATTTCTAATGTAATATCTTTTGAATCATTCAGACTTTTCAGAGTTACAAACTTATATTGATTAAATCTTTTCCAATATTGATTTTCAACATCCCATTTATCTATTCGGCCATCAATCCAATTTGCTGT
>QZLH01000142.1:91272-122471 GCA_003833135.1 Oehlia diaphana | reverse complement strand
ATGTTCTCACATATAGTGGAAAATAAAATTTTATCGGTATATCAAGTTTTAAATAGTATATCGGTATATCTAATATCGGTATATCGAGGTTAGACTGTATGTAGTTGATTCAGCAGTACGAGTCGTGTCGCGTATTCTGCCCGCCCATCTTTTAATTGTATTTTCTCTTTTCTTTCCTCTCCGATTTTCTTCATCTTCCTTCCCAATTTTTTTCTGATAAATGATTTTTTTTGTATTTTTTATTTTAAACTCTTTTTTTTTGAAATTGTTAAACTAAAAAAAAAAGAAATTTTTTTTTTTTGAATATGATGTGTTGGATGTTCAACAGCATGAGTTGTCCAACAGTATGGGAGGTGTTGAAATAAAAAAATACACTATGTGGTTGATTCAGCAGTACGAGTGTCGCGCATTCCGCCCGCCCATCTTTTAATTGTATTTTCTGTTTCTTTCCTCTCCGATTTTCTTCATCTTCCTCCTGACTTTTTTTTTTCATGATGATAAATGATATTTTTTTGAAATTGTAAAAAGAATTTTTTTTTTTTTTTGAATATGATGTGTTGGATGTTTAACAGTATGAGTTGTTCAAAAGTATAAGGTGTTGAAATAAAAAAAAATATAGTATGTGATTGGTTCAGCAGTACGAGTGTCGCGCATTCCGCCCGCCCATCTTTTAATTGTATTTTCTGTTTCTTTCCTCTCCGATTTTCTTCATCTTCCTTCCCGATTTTTTTTTCTCGTGATGATAAATGTATTTTTTATTTTAAGAAAATTTTTTTTAAAAAAAAAGAAAATAAACATTTTAATGTTGTACGCAAAACCTGCAAAACCTTCAGTGCGCAACGCGCCAATCACGTGATCATGACGATCCCACTAGACTAGTAATTTTCCGGCACAAATCACTATCTTTTACTCGCAGACAGCTCTCAAAATTTTAGAAAATGGAGGTTAATGGCCGTGCCCTGCCTTCCTCAATGTTACATAAGAAAAGTGCAGTAGTTATAGCATGAAGGTGGAAAGTTAACTGAGTGAGGCAAGAAAGAAAGAGGGCTAGGACGGAGGAATACCGTTTGAAAAAATAATGTAATATTAGCATAGAAATTTCACCTTCGACATATCATGGGCTTGCTTGTTGTTTTATATTGTATTAATAAAGCGAGCCTCAGTTAGCGAAGCAAACCCATCCGAGCTTGAAGTATTGAAATAACGCATCGGTGAGCTTTGAGGAAAAGAATGCCGAGCCTGAAACCGCAACCGCAATGGAATCATTCTCATTTTCATCGGATCATACTTCATATGAATGTGTCTTACTTCATATGAATGTCTAGGATTCAGTTAATCCTAAGAAAAAATGAATTCACTAGGAGATTCAGTTAATCCTCAATTAGCAGCACTCAAACAGCAGAAAGAATATTTATTTCAAATTTATTATATCCAAGATATGGATGTTAAATAGAAGTAATGAAACAGCGTAACATTGTGCTTGAAGATGAATTGCCAAGCTTAAGACAACCTCTCTATTGAGCTTTTCGAAGTTAAATCCGAGAATGCAAAGTTCAGGCAGGAACCCAGGAGCAGAATCGAAAAGTAGAGCGGATATTGATGTCATGAACGCCTGAGAGTGCAAACCTTATAGCAAGAGTTTCGAAATTGGAACAGGGTTGGTTCCTCGACAGTGAAAGTCCAGACATGGAACGATTAGGAAGCGATACCAGCTGATACCAAGTCATCGAAGGACCCTGATAGTGAAACTAATAATGATATGGAAATGGGAGCTTTCTTGATCGAAGAGCATAATAAAAAAGTTAATGATGAGATAAGGCAGAGGAAGCGGGAGAAAAAGCTTCGTGATCAGTTGTCGTCAAGAGAGGTATCTTCAATTCCGTTATCCGATAATAATATGACTGAGATTTCAGTCGGACCTCTTGCCAAAATAGTCATAGGAAGAAAGGTGCAGAAAATATCGTATAACTGATAGCTGGGATGATGTCCAATCCGGCACTCCTTACGATGAAATTTCAACCGAGGTCCCCCGCAACTTCCCCCGCTAAAATTCTTCCACAGTTTCTTTAGCACAGTTATTCAATAAGCGACGGATGCTGAGCATGGCGCAATCGTGCTATTCAGGAAGAGATTTACTCTGGTATTATTCTGAAGAAGAATTCTTGAATCAGGATAGAGCAACTACACATGATGGAAAAGAGAAATCGGTGAAAAAAAAAGCAAATGGAATGATCTATGATAAAATCTTGGAAGTTCTTTCTATTTTTCGTAAAAAGGAGATCTGAAGAGACAGGATTGCGACTCCCAGAAGTCTAAGCTGTAAAGATATATAAATTATCTGAAAAGGTAGGCTCACGTCATATAGCGTGAACTCTATTTCAGAGTTGACTAATAAGTGATCAAAGATAATTTCTCGAGCATACCGATTATAGGTCTGAAATAGAAAAGATGCCAGATATCAATTCACATGACTAGGATCAGCTGGTTAAGCGAAGTAAATACACCATCTAGGCATCTACACCTCGGGACACTCCAGCTAAGGCAGAGGAGGATGACCCTTTTATTAAGATATTTGAATATCTTGAAGAAAGACAGAACGAAACGTCATCAAGTGAAATTCTTGACGTTTGCATTAGATTTCATAATTTATACGTACGACTCCACGAATTGCTAATATGTCAGATGATGATCGAAGAGAAGAGAATCGCTGATACTGTACTTTTTTAAAAAGGGATCGTACATTCCGCTTCCACGTAACAGTCGAATTAAATATCTTACGTACAGATAATTTAGTCATTTTAACCTTGACTTTTACTTCGGGCAACGTGTCTTCAAGAACGTCTTGGTTCAGTTAAACAATCTAGATCATCACCTTCATCATTCAAATTTCGAAAGTTTCATCATTACGATGTTTGCAAAGATGGTCTATTACAAAAAAATAAAGGTACCTGTACAGACGTCTCCTTGAGTGTGTATGGCAAATAGAATTCTATGGGACATCAAACCAATGTTCTTCAACCATTTTTTACTTCTGTATATTTAGGAACAATATTTAGGTCAAAGGGATATCGAGATTTCTTCATAAACGATAAAAATGAGCTATTGAATTTTACGAGATGGAACTCAATGGAACTCAATTGACAGAATTTAAAAAATGTGGTCCTATTTGCGAAAGAATGGGCAGTTATTGATATTTGAAATTTAGAATGAAATTACCAAGAGGAATAGGACACAAATGATATTTATGTTATTTACATTGAAAACTTTATCTGTTCAGTTGATGTTTTCTGATGAGTTTATTCAATTGCTAGGTAAAGAACATTTGTTTAGATATAATTGATTTTCAAATGATTCAATGAATATTGATAATATTGATTAAAATGATCCATTATATAATATGACTAGGAATATTTTTATTACATTGTAGAATTCTTTATTCTTTTGTATAAATAAAAAATTGTGTGCAATTCCATTTTTGATACCACAATTACATCCAAAATTGCCCATTCGGGTGAAACTATAATGTTATTTTTGTAAAATAATTGTCATATTAATCTTGCGAATCTCCGCGTGAAAAATTTCTATAGCTCTTTGAGACGAGATAAAATCATCATAATTCATTTCACTTCGTCACGAAATAATTACATTAAATAGTATGGAATAGTGATCATATGGGTCAGAGTTTAGTTTTACTATATAATCAATGAAAAATTAGGAATTTTACTAATTTTACTTCATAATAATTATAAACGTATAAGTCTGCTGTCTGCAATAATATTTAATGGGTTGTTTATATTAATTCATTTAAATAATATTACAATGAAAATCAGGAAATTAATCCTATAATTCATACATAATGCAATTGTACTAATTCTTCTAAGACTACGAAATATAATTATAAAGCGAATTTTTCTAGTTTATTCAATATTTAAATTTCTTCAACTTCCTTTCTTGATCCTAAAGCGATTTCTTTAAGAATTATATTACAGTCGGGTGAAAGAGATGGTTGGAATATATTCTCACTTATTTGGAATTTTGAAGGGTCTGTTTGCAACAGTGATTGGGATAGTTTATTTGGATAGTTATAAATATTGATGCTTTGATAATCTTGTTATAGTATATTCCTTGTTTAATCCTAATATCACGAATTTCTTCGAAAGTAGTATTGAAACAAAGCCTTCTTAAGCTTACTGAAGTCAATCTTTTAAATCTTGAATTTTTCAATTAAACTTGCCTGAGTTCTTGTTGGTTAATTTGGCTCGTTAATGATCATTCTCCAGTTTTAACTTGGCAATTTTTAAATTATCTGCTTATTACATTTAGGAATAGACGCTTTTTTAAATCTTCAAATGACACGGTCTCATTTGGTTGCTGACTCATTATTTACTTGAAAGTCCGTCCCCATTACAAATCATTGCATGCGACCACAATTCAAACAACCTTCTCCAAATGGCTTTTAAAACTCGAGTATTTCATAGTCGCGCACATAGTAAGCAAATCAAACATTGAATTTGACATCACTACAGTTTCAGAAACGGGCCACGAAGAACTGAATGTCCTTTGAATTCTCATTAAAATCGCGTAGATTTTCGAAATGAGATTATTAAATTTTTTAAAAATTCATCTTCCACGAATTTAGATGCGGAGGATGGAAATTCCATCAATTGACTATCATATTTGAGCCGCTTTGTTATAACAAATAAATAATACAACTCAGCTTACTGCTTTAGCATATTTTTCAAGTTGTTATCCAGACATGCGCCTTTGTCAATATTAAATTTTACTCTGTCATTAAGAATCAAAGAACCACCCTGCAATAAATCAAACTTTTTCTTGATTGAATTTGGTACAATATGCACAAGTGCAATTGACGGTGTAATGTCAAAATTTTACTATGATCATGATATTGAAATAGAGTTAATAATAGTACTCCACGCACCCAAACATAGTCCCCAACACCAAAGATTGCTATTATTCAGACATTATATAAATAATTAACATAAAAATAAAAAGGTACTTTTAGAAAGACGAGAAAAACTTTCGGGTGGCTTAACCACTCGAGAAATTAAAGATCTATATGAGTATTAAGCGGTTCTATATAAACATATTACTATTTCGTGCGGCCGAATGTCAATTTCTTGTGAATCCTTCATAACCATTATATGATTTAATGATTTTGTAGTTCAAAAATAAACTTGAGTTTTAACTCATAATTATTCTAATTATATAAAATTGGATCCAATTTCTATATTATCATGGATATACCACGTAATAATTGCATAATGATTTCCTGCAACTATCACTAAGTTTACGCTTATCATATAAATAAAGAACATATCGTTTAATGATTACTACTCATACGCTAATAAAAATTAGTAATGATAACTATGATAATGGTAAATAGGCAATATCGTGCCGCCAAGCTTCTGATCTTCGGTGTAAATATCGATAAGTTTTTTTTCTTCATTGAAACCTTCCAAGACTCAGACTTTTATAACTTTATCTCATAAACTTGAAGTGCCCAATTTTGAGTTCACTTAACATCAGAAGATTGGGAACTTTCAAAACCTTTCTTATGAGTATTAAAATTTTAGTTAATTTTAATCCGGACCCTGCTCATTCCCCTCGCTCATTGGCTTCTTTAGTCGCTACTAATCCATCAGTTTCTTCCCCTTTTACCATTAAGCAATGGTCCATAGCATAACCGTTTGGATGATTCATCTGGATCATTCGCTGAAGTTTCGTACTCGGTAATGTAATTTCAACAGCGTTACTGAAAGATATGCGTCATGGTGTACGTGAATGTAACCAATCGTCTCGTAATGTAAACATTTTAAAGTATTTTTGGCCTAGGCTTAGCTATAGCGGAAGGTAAAAGATATGATATTCTAATGATATATACCTTATATTAAACACCTCACCTGAGATTTTTCATCTCCATTTTCAGCCGAACGATGATAACATTCCAGTTTGTGTTATGTCAATTAAATAACAAGCATGATTTAAATTAGATGTTCTGCGTATATCACGAGATCGTGAGTCAAACTCAATTCCGTTTTATGACGATACCTGTCATAATTCTCGGTAATGATAATTCTATTTTTGACCTAAAGAAAATCATCATCGAGGAAATTGATGTATCTAGCAACGTAAAAGCTAAAATCCTTAGATTATGGAGAGTTAACATTGATGAGAGACGGAGAGTATTTTTCCTGATAATTTATTGAATGATGAAAATGAAATAAAAATCGCAACACAAACGGTTGGCGAAACCTTTAATGACGTCCGAGGGGAAATATTCGAGTTGTGGTAAGAACTCCTGGTACTGGTAAGTGAGTCGTTTAGTAAGCGCGTAATAACCTGCTCCTAAAAACACATTCACACTACTGTCATCTAATTTCTTGTGTCTTGCCAACCATTAGAGCTCTGGAACAAAAGAAAATTTTCGGAAGGGTGTAAGAATGTACAGAATTTCTTTGCATCTTTCAGTTTTTCGTTCCCTCATATTCAAATATTTTGTTTGATCAGTGAGAAAGACATGGATGATCAACGGCGCATTACGAGAAAATGATTGGTCCTCTCACTATTTTGTGGATCCACTAAAACATGAAGAACAAAAAATTATTGTATAATGAAATTGAGAGACGAGTTTTATATGGAACACAGGCTCTGGAAAATCAACGCGCGTGATTAGAACAATATCGGAATTGGAAAAAAATAATTTTATATGCAACTAGTAAGTTTTGTTCCTGTTTGCTAGAATCGCTTTTATACACGTTCTAACTTGCCGTCTTCTTCATGATTTCCGAATCAGCTTGTCTTTTAAGAATAAATCTCAGTATTAATAAACGTACAAGTAAATATAAAAAGTAGTGATGATTTCCTAGTATAACAGGCTGGGAGGAAGCTGGAAATAAAGGAGATGAACGTATTATTCTTTTTTTTGATGAGTTCGAAAGATTATTTGAAATGAATGAGGATATTCGTTCCAATTTCTTGTGTATTCTTCGCGCCATCAGAAACTCCATTGAAAACTTTGTCATCCAAGCTATCGTCGTAATTGGTACATATAGTATTCTGTATATAGATTCTACAAATTCGCAGAAAACTTCATCCTTCAATATTAAGGTTCCGGTTCGTAATCCAAATTTCACCCTGGGACAAGTAGAGCGCTATTTAAAGATTTTGGAGAAGATAATAAGATGGATTTCGAACAGCAAATCATCGAGGATATCTTATACAAACAAATGGGTACGTGAAAATGTCCAGACTAAACATAAACTATCTTTTATCAACTAATAAATTCTATTATAATAGGCATGCAGCCCTTGCCTGTCTTTGTGGACGAGCAATTGAAGACAATCTCATCAGAATACTCGATAATGAACGAATCTTAAGTTATGAAATTTGGGAACGATACAAAGTCAGATCATTAGTGGATACTATTGTTATGTACCCAACATTCCGAAATATGGTTCAATCTCTCCGGGGTTCAAAAGCTAAGAATGCGATTGATTTTTTTCGGAAATTTCCTAGCAGATTTTGGACATAAAGTAAAATCTACTGATGCAGAGTATCTTGCTGACGAAGGAGTTCTGGTTCATGGTGAAGTTGTTGGATCATTCAAACTTTCTTCTCCTTTTGTGCGCTGGTTGATCCTTCAACATGTAATCCCTGCTGTATTTCTATCCTGCCCTCCCTTTCTTAGTTGGTACTAGAAACTTGGATACTTTATATGCCTTAAGGCTTGCTATTAAATATTTTTGATAAGGATGTTATTTGTCAGGCTCGTTATCATTCATTCAAGTTTGTTAAACTACCAGTCAATCGTAAGTCAAATCAACCTGTTCCAAGAGAAAGCGTCTATGACGCCGAATTATACCTAATTTTGCAGAATTGGCTTAGTCCATCAAATTTTCAAGTTACGGGCCAATGGCACCTTGTATACAATAGAGATAGTAGACGTCAGCATAAATATAGTAACGTCATAGATCTCAATGGATACTTTCAATGGTCTCTTCAATATGCGGATCTACTCTCCGCACATGAAACTTGGATCGTTCATATAACATGTGAAGATGGATATATTAATCATCATCACTGGCCATCTATTTCTCAATTAAAAAGGGAATTAATTGCAGGCTGGTGGAATTTTAGTAAAAACAAAATGTATACTTATAAAAATTCTATTAATATATAATGCTAAGTGTATAATCTTTACAAAATCATTGAGAAAAGGAAATTTATTTTTATACATTGTTATGTGTTATTCATATCTTGCGTTACTAAAAATAAAGTACCTCGTGATTTTTTTTCATTACCTAGTGAAATGTAAATATACAAAATGAAAAAATCTTTTATTTAGGTTTTGTTAGTTGGTATTGCCTAATTATAACCGATTCTTTATCATAGGCTTCCACTATCTCTTTCTTGAAAGATCTCTTACCTCATCATTGTGTACTCATAACACTCCCTTAACCAATTAATTTCATCACGGTATTCTTTAAGCTGATCTGTTTTTCTTACGAAGCTATTATTTCATCACGGCTTTTAACGATTTTTAAGTATACTGTATATGTAAATAATAAGTTATTCAATTTTGTAAATATAGAGGAAGTGGAGCAAAGTTTCTCTCATTAATTTATTTTTTTATGTGAATTTCTCAGATTATAGAATTCTAGGATGCTTAGAAAATATCATTTTCCATTATTACTTAAAGCGAATTGATTAGCTCCTTCGATCTATTAAAACAGATATATGGTGACGCCTTATATCTCAAAAAGTGCTTATTATTTCTAGAACAAACAAGTAGTATCTTATTTATTTAAACCAAAAAATTTATAAAAAGAATCAAAATATTCAAGCTTGTTATAGTGAACCCTCAGTTCCAACATTTTTGTTGAATATTCACAAAATCGCAAGATTTCTTATAGTAAACTTTATATAATACAAAAAAAATGGGTCTTTTAACGAAAGTTCTTTGTTAATTTTTGATTGCTTTTATCATCATCATCAATGATAGTATCCTTGGTCAGAATCACGTTCTTTGCATCATTGAGGATAAACAACTATGAAGATAAACAACTACCTAGGAAATTTATCAAACTTCAATCTTATCCCACGATCATACAAAGTTGTGAATGGCTTAATTAAATAGAAATTTAAATCCATTTTCTTGAGTTTTGAATATTTCTCATATGATCTAAATTCTTGAGATTTTCTTTTGGTGATGATGAATGTTGAATTATTATTGATTGGTCAGCATTTATATTTCATAATTTTTTTGTCAAGTCATTAAAGAGTAAGAAAGGTATGAACTATAAAGACTGTCGTCATCAAAGATTATTTGTTGAAAATAGCATACTTTATTACAATTAGATTGAACATCACGCAAAAATATAATTAAATGGTTCTCATCTTTTTTGCATTCCATAAAATAAATTATTAATTGATATATTAATACTATCTCTTTTTAGTTTTCTTAAGCAACCTTTCTAACGCGAATTAATGCCTTAATTTCGAAAAATAAGTTAGTAGATTATACCCTTCCATAGCTTTAAAGATTACAGCGAATTACTTACCTAATTTTTCTCTTAAGCTTTCAACGAAGTCTGCAAGATCAGAAGCAGGCCCACCCTTCATACCGTAGCTTCTGAGTTTTTCTTCAGTCAGCTTAAGGAAGGAACGACCGGTAATTCTCTCTTTGCGAATAATATCAAAATCTTCCTCTATAAGTTGTTGTAAGTCGTCATGTACCCGCAAATACGAGATAAGTTCTTCTGTATCATAGTGGATTATTTCGGACATGCTTTTATTGCGGAATTAAACCTTGGACCATTCATTTTTTGGGAATAGTAAATATTTTTGTAGGTTACATACATGATACATTACACGAAGTAAAAATCAATGAATCACGTGATCTAAAATATTTCCAACATCCTTTAATTGTCACATGGTTAATATCCTTAATGCCGGCCAATTTTCGTTGATCACAAAAGCTCTTTTAATTTTCTCAAAAGTATCGTTATATCACATTTATGAAAAGTATTTTGACATTTTTCATGCATCATTTGAAAACAAAATTATGAAAATAAAATCTACAATTAACTAGGTATTGGCTAGATTCTATGTTTGCTTTTGATAAAATAAATAAATCTCTTATAATAAATTCCTTCAAATAGATTAATTGATTGATTAAGATCTTTTTTTACTCGGTTGAAGTAATAAGGGTTCAAACTTTCCTTACGAAACAATACAAATATAGGAGTAGAGATTGCATTAGTGATTAATGAACCAGAAAGTAAATTTGCTGTTTATAATTGAAAGTGAGTTTGTCAGTGATATTTTGAGATATTTAATTAGGAATTAAAAATAACAATTTCGAATTATGTGAATTGAAAGTACAGTAAGCGAAGGGACTATATTTTAACATCTTTAAGAGAAATTGGTTCCATTGAAGATTTGGATGTAATTTCATGTCTAGTTGTCATACGTCTACGAAGATTACTAATCATAGGAGCGGGATCGAGCGTCTACGGATTGAAATTTCTCACAATCATGTGACGTAATTTTAATGGCATAATATGTCACCAGTGACACCCATTTTCTTTTAATAAAAGACTTTTTTCCCTTAAAAATATGAAGAATCGCGTCAAATTTGATACGAAACACTGTCATGTAATTAATTAATTATGAGCGAAATATTCTCATTTTTTCTATTATCATCACCAAAATCAATCCTTATTTTAAATCCATTGCCCTTATTCACGTACGCCTAATCCAATATTTGTTTAAGATAATTAAACAATAAGCTTTATTTAATTAAGAGAAAATAATTAAACTTTATGATACAGTCAGTATATTGCAAATTGTACCATATAATAATAAATTATGCTAATAAAAACTCAACACAATCTGGAAAGATCAAATGAACTTCATCACAATTAATAAATGTGAAGTAATTTGTGTGATGAGGCTAACGTAAGAATCGTATGGAAGTAAAGGAAAGTAAAAAAAAAAAAGGGAGAATAATAAATAATAAATGTTGATAATAATTACTTATAAGGCAGATTTTAAATGTAATAATTCATTATCTCTTTTATAATTATCGATATTTTCAGCATGGTCTGCTATTAAATTATTTTTAATTTGATCAATTTCTCGTTGAGTGAATCCAAGGTATTCATTTAGATAATTGTCTACAGTTCCATACATATCACTAAATTTATGTAATGTTAATATCATTGATTCGTATCTATGCATTTAAAATGATATTTCATGAAAATAAAGGTTAGTAATAAATCAATAAATTAAATAGATTTTTATTTATACAGAATTTTACTTACTTTGCATTCATTATTTTTCTAATTTCATTCATAGTAAAATGACCTTTACATAAGTCGTAATAGGTTTTAATAATATCTTCATTATATTCTGCCAATTATAAATAAATAAATGTTTAAAAAATCAATTCGATAAATTAATAAATAGATCTATTGCTGTAATCAAATACCATATAGTTAATTACTTACGAATATTTCTATTAGTTATTTCGTATTCTCTAGCAATAATATCATCGCTAACACCACATAATTTTAATACTAGCATACATAATACACCAGTTCTATCTTTACCCATTGCACCATGAATGATAAATGGTCTATTGGGATAATTTAATATATGTCGAAATACTACTTTATAAGCTGGTCTACCTTCATCTAATATAATCATGCACACTATATTATAAATAAAAATTATATTAATATATTTGAAATAAAGAAAAAAATATATATATATGAATTTCTCATAGTATACTACCATTAGATGAACCTTCGTAGTCTTGAATATATGATGACCATTTTTTGAATAACGCTTCTTTTGAGTGGTCAGCATCTTTAAATATTGAAATATGAATTCTACTTATTCCTGGTATATTTCTAAATTTATAACAATATTAGTTAAAATTTTTCTAAGAAGTATTATATATTTATTTAATACTTACACGAATCCAATTTCTTGAACTTCAGGAGTTGATCGAAAATCAAATACATTTTGTATGTTAAGCAAATTTAAAGTTTTAATCCCATTTTCAGTAATTCCATTTAAACTAGCAAAAAAAAAAAAAAAAAAAAAAAAAAAAATTTAAAATAAAAAAATTTAAAAAAAAAAAAAAAAAAAAAAAAAAAAAAATTGGCAATTTTCAGATGAGAGAATTTCAAAGAATCAACCATAAAGAAAACTGAAAAAAGATAACTTACTTCCCACTTCTAAAAATAAATCTTTTACGAACATATTTTCTCGTCACATTAGGATAACCACCCAAATCTCTAAAATTTGTAACACCTTCAATATTCAAATATCTTGGTATACTACTCATAAATTTATTTTTCTCAAAAAATCTCGTAGATTGAAATTCATCCGAAAAGTATTCTCTTATTGCAGAAACTAATTCATTATGGTGATCACTATAAGAATGGTTTGCGCCAATGATGACTTTTAGTGTATTATTTGGAACTACGTTGGAGAATTCTGCCGCATCATTCGGTGTTGTGTACTACAATTAAGAGTTGTAAGGAAAAAAATGTTGTAAGTGGAAGCAAGCTACCTCTTTAAGCCAGCATTTAGGTCATTACTTTTATAAGTGAAATTTTACTTTATAAACTTGCCTCATCATTTGTCCCATGAAGTATTAATACTGAAGTAGATTCCGGCAGTTCACGTACTATATAGAGAAAATGAATATTTAAATTTTTTCTTTATTCGGTTCAAAATTAAAGTATATTAAATTTAAGAAACACTTACCAAAAGACATATCAATTGAAACAAAATTTGAAAAGCTCTCATAAGTAGTCATAACTCTTTTAATTTCTCCATATAACTTGTATTCATCAATTTTAAAACCTTCATTTTTGAATTTTTTCAAAAATTCTTTTGGATAATTTCGTAATATATTACTAAAATTATATCTTGCTGAAATTGCAACTAAATGTGGTATATTCCTCCTTATTCTTGTAGCATAATGATATGACGGAAGATTCCCTGTTTCAAAAGTCTGAATGAGTTTGATGAAGTAATGAAAAATAAATTTACGTATATTAATGACATACCCATGGAATGACTTATTATGGCATATAATTGATATCCATATTCCCTTTCTAAATATTCCACCACTGTATTAATGTCGTTAATTTCATTCTAGAAATCAAAGAAAGAAAAATGAGGCTGATACTTTGTAAAAAAGATGATCCGTGTTTTATATTTTATATCAACATATTCACGATTACACAAGATTTTACAGAAAGTTACCTCACAACTACCATAATCTATAGAAATAAAATCACTTTCTCCATAACCTCTAAAATCAAAACGAAATGTATCGAATGGCAGTTCTTTTGCTATTTTTGGTTGAAAACTAAAGTTTTTATGTGCTATTTATTTTATTATTGAAAATTTATATTTAATACAAATGATTTTTCATTTAAAAGAAATTTTTCTAAAGAGAAATACCTTGAACGCCATGACACATTATTCCAATTTTTGTACCTCTTGTACTTTCTTTTGGTAATTTACGTTCAAGTATGCCTACAATTATTTGTCCTTTATCATTTTTTATTCTTAATAATTCATCACTCATTCTAAGTAATAAAAGCTCTTTTAGCAATAAAAAATTAATTTCAGTGTATCTAAAATAAAAGAATTTTTATATAATTTTTTTTTTCGAGTTAGGCGACGCGTACATAGTTAATATTGTTCTTTGGTGCACCCCAAAAATGATCAAAACCCTAATACCTAATTCAAAATATATGGCAATAGGATCAACTGGTGTCACCAGAAGTTCTGACTAAATGAGTTGAATGAGTTAAATGAATTTACTTATAAGTAGTTACGAATAAGGGTTTACTTATAATAAAAGAGTTTAAATTATGTTACAAATAATAATTAATAAAAAGAGTTTACTTATAACAAAATTTTGTGTGACTAACGCTAACGTTTTTTTTTTTAATAAGTTGTTGATTTTCCACAGTTTTTTATTAGGTGGGACGCATTACTACAATTTAGGTTAGCCATACAATATAATTCGATTTATAACGGATTATACCCGAAACCTTAAATTACTTTTATCAATAGTACGAACAAAATATGAAAGAGTAATAATAAAATTTATTGTTATATTATAAAAAATTCCTACTTTCTCTCTTGTATCTCATTGCTTCGTTAGACTAAAATCTAATTAATTAAAGCACACATATTACAGCCCTTTACTCCAAACTAAAAAAATCTTAGTTTCTAACTACTAAAATAGTGAAAATGGATCTTGAGTTCTGGAATAAATGCTATTTAGAAAAAAATTCGGTATCATAATTTTTAAAAGCACAAGGAAATATTTTGATGCCTTGATAATATACTGTGGCTGATATACTTATCTACAATCGCATGAGAGGATACGTTTTTTACTCATAATAACCTCTTTTTGCAAGAGAGAGAAATATTAAAGAATGAAGAAACTCAACAAATATAAATTTATTGATGATTACGCAAGAAATCCAAGATTATATTATCCTGGCAGGGCGTTAACATATATTATAGTTAAACTCATTTAACAGGTTTGTTAATTGATATTTTTTGTTCGATCGAGATGTTGTTATCTGAATATTAAAAACTTAGTCGATATCTTATCAATTATCAATTTATCACATCTCGAACGTGCCATCCGTATAATGGGTGAAAGACTGGGATCAAATTGAATTTGTAAGTCATATATTGAAAAAAAACATTGATTAACTCTATGGCCATATGAAATTAATATGAGGCGAAGTCACTGTGAACTTTTTTTGAACTCCCATTGTCCATTCTGAAAAAAATCGACTAAACTGTAAAAAGAAAATTTTTCTGTTAGAATCCAAATGGCTTAGTTCAGTTTACACGTTTAATATCATACCTTTTTTTTTTTTGTGCGCCTACCTATTACTATTTAGAGAACAAAATGTCGGTTATCTCTTTACAGTAATAAACTTAATGTTACACGTTTTAACATTTAAAGCTCCTAAGCCATTCTATCTTTTTATTCCCCGTATTTACAAAACAAAATGTGTGTTGGATTTTCTTTCGCAACACTTATAAACAATGAATTTCAGAAGCCTGTAGTTCCTTACCACTTATATTTAATTATAATTGAACATTTTATCTGCTTTTTAAGAGCTAGAATGCTAGATTGAAAAAAATTCAAGGGGTTTTTCTTTGTCTAATCTGTTGTACATCTAAAATAAGAACAATTTATTTATTATTTTATTATTATTTTTCCCCTAACATATTTTTCTTTCATTCTTGAATTTTTCTATTACTTAATGCTTTAATAATCAAGTAAGTATCTTAATCTAATTAATTATATAAATAATGTTAGATTTGGATTTGAAAGAATCAACATAATCAAATCAATATTAACAGTATATTTACTCATTCTTTGCAGATTTCATCATATTATAATCTCATTAAGTAATGGATCGAATTCAATGCAATACTATATTATTTCTTTTAATAGTTCAATTATTATTATACGTCAATTTGTCACAATCAAAGGATAATAATAATTTTCCAAATTATGCTATTCGGTTTAATAAACGTGACGCACAGTCAGGAACTCCTAATATAAATAATACTGTTGCAAAAGAGCCATTAAAGTGTAATGGTGATGCAGCTATTTGCGATCTAAGATATGATCAAGTGGTAAAATAACGCGTTCATTTTTTTTTTTTTTTTTCAAAGAAAAAGATTTGTTCGGATTTATTAAAGTAAATTCTCTTTTTTTTCTTACTTTCACTTTTCCTTTTCGTTATTTTAGACTTATCCCGGAACTCATAATAGTGCAGCATACAATTTAGAATTCGATTGCAATCTAACAGTAAGAAATTGTTTAGATTCAGTAAGTGTATGTGGTAAACAATACGCACAATGTTTAATGACATATGGGATGCAATGCGATGCACAAACTTCAGCGTGTAAACAACGGAATCCACAATGGTTACATTGGTTGTGTGAAGGATTCAATAAGACATGTAGGTCTAGTAATGCTTTGTGTACAGCATGGAATGCTGTTTGTACCAACAGTGATAGAGTTTGTAATGTTTGGGGTAATGCGTGTCAAATTGACGTACCTGATTGGATTATAACTTGTTTTTGGGAAAATAATCCTGGTTATCCTGTTTTGAGACAACTTCAGGATGGTAAGTCCAAATTTTAAGGGAGGAGAAAAGAGATGATTTTGTTTCGAAATTTGTGTTAACTTTTTTTTTTTTTTTAAAAAAAAAAAAATTTTAGGGATTAGATTGTTTGATTTTGATACATGTCTTTTAAATAATGAACGTGGAGTTTTTTGCCATGGTCAAAGTCCGGCGAGAGCATTGGGAGAAGAATTAGATACAGTATTTCAAGTAATTTTGGATTTCATGAATTCCAACCCCAACGAGGTTATAACAATTGAATTTGGTGATACGGATGGAGACCCACAAATACTTAGTAATTACATACAATCAAAACTAGCACAATATTTTGTAAATCAAACAACAGGGCATTCAATGATGTATTCAATGTCAGATCCTAATAAGCCATGGATAACATTACGTGAGATGATAAATAATAATACTCGTATAGTTGTTTTCTTTGGTAGAATTTATAATAATGTACAGAATAGACAACCTTGGATACATTATACATTTGAATGGTTTACTGAATCGTACAGTTATATTTCTAATGATATGACTCCTGAACAACTTACCAATAGTTTTAATGGTTATTGTGCTACTTCTGATGCCATTATTAGAAATGACACACAATTGTATGGTAGAGTGGGATGGCAGACAATTGATGCTACGTAAGTATTCTTTTTTTTAAAAAAAGTTATTTGTTTATTCGTTTTAAACAAAACTTATTCCTTTCGAAATTACTAGTGTAGGAATATTACCCGCTAATATAGAAGAAGCAATAAAGATGGGGAAAAGTCCAGGTCCAATATGCTTAAAAGATTTAGCATTAGAAGTTAATTTTGATGTACTAAAAAATATTGAAGCATTTTGTTTTCCTAGATTTCCCTATTATTTTAGAGTAAGAGTTGATCATTATTGGCAAAGTAGCTTATTTGAAGTTGTTAGAAAAATGAACCGACAAAATGTTATAAAGTTCTTAGGTAATGCTACTAGCACTAATAGCGCAAATCCAACTTGATAATTTTTTGAAGAAAAGGTGGAGGGGAAGAATCGAGATGTGCGTGTGATGATCAAGTTAAATGATTGTATTTATTTTGAATTATTGTAATTTACTTTTTTTATTTGTTCTTTTTTTTCCTTTTTTTTAAAAAAAACAATGGTTGGTTTTTTTTGTAAAATAGTTAATAAAAACATTAAAATTAAAAATTAAAAAGATTAGAATTGAAGGAAACTTTATTTATTTAATAAAAAATCGCATTTGTATAATTAAAAATCCAACTATATTGTAAATATGTCTAATTATATAAATACATTGTCTTTCAAAAAAGTATTTTTTAAATAAATCATTAAATATTTTTTTTTCCATCAAATAAATAAATGATTCAATTGATATTGATTGATTGTCTATTGAAATGACCTCCAAGGTAATAGATTTCTAGGAATATTAAAATAGAACATCCGGAATGTATTTGTAAATACTATTTCTAATTTAAATTTAAATTTAGCGGTATTTAGTTACCGAAATACTGTATCTTGATATAGTATCATCTAATCTTTGAATTTTTGGTATTCATCAATAAAATATTCTTTCCTATGATCATTTAAAAAGCTATATTCGCGCATAAAAAATAAATAAATTTAATTTATTAAAATATATAAAATAGTTACTCTATTCCTAATAATTGAGATGAATATAAAAGTCTTACTTTAGGAAATCTGACAAGTGATATTTCAAGGTGTCTAATGTATCTTCTGCAAGATTCATATTTGAAATCAATTGTGGAAAAGATACTAAATAAATTATATAAATAATTAATTTCAGTAACTCAAGCAACCACACAAATAACTTCACTAATTTAGTTTACACACCAAACAATCTTAATAAATGCTCTGCTCCATATATTTGGGAGTTATCCAATTGTTCAAATTTGTTACGTATTCCTCGATATTGTTGTCTTTCTGATGTATACAATAAACGGGATCTCAAACATTTGTTAAAATAAAATTGCACTCCATCGATGACTTCATTTGCAATTCCATCGCTATAATAACGTAAAAAAAAATTAAATTTGTAAAATTTTTTTAGAAAACAGTAATTGTAATATTTTTAATATTCCGTATTTACGATTCTTGTCCTCCTTTCTTATTTCGATATGTCCTATATTGACTTATAATGTCCTTCACAGAAGGTTTTCTTGGCAAAGGCACGACCTGAATAAACAAACACATTATAAATAATAAATAGATTATATTAGGATATACATAAATTTAATTACCAATGATGACTTATCAATATTTTCCCAATCTTGAACTAGAATTGCTCGAAGTGGATCAGGGACAGGAATGTTAATCTTTGGTTTTTTGACACTTTCATCCTAAATAAAAGGAAAGAAGAAAACTCAAAATTTTTTTTAAATCAATATCAACGTAAATAATAATGCAAGCTCTAGTTACTTTGTCCGTTAAAGTATCTCTCCTTCTTTTCTTCCCTTTTTCAGCTGTAGTTTCTTGAGCAGGTTTTTTAACAGTCGACCTTCCTTTTTTACTTAAAGATTCTTCGAGATTTTTTTGTTTAGCCAAATTCGCATCATTAAATTTTAACACTCGACCCTCTGAAACCCATTCATCCCACCTACATAAAAACCAAAAAATATAGTTTTTTTTTATTTTCGAAAGAAAAAAAAAAATAATGAATTCTTACGTATTTTTCCATCCTTTGTAATGTATTAGATAATGTGGGCCCGATAAATTGGTTTTTGGATGTTTATTATCTGCTTCTAAAATCTAAAAGAAAATTATTTTTTTTCATTTATCGTAATTGAATAATAATTATTACAATTTTTATCCGTGTACTGTATACATTACCTTTGCTTCATAAATCATAGGTCCATGATAGCAAAGAATTCTTTCACCTTGTTGATAATGAAATTCTTTATTCTGTGCCATATTCTTAAAAAGTATTAAGCAAGATGATCAAATAAATAAAATGATTTAGAAAAAAGAAAGGTTTAAAATCAAGAAAATCCTGATTTATAAAAATTTTCCGGGTATTAAAATAAATGCATTCCGCATAATTTCCATTTTTGGTTAAATTAAAAATATGAAGAACGTCACAAATTCCTTTATAAATTTCAAGAATCAAAAAGGTTGATCGATCTCGATTATTTTAAAAAGGAATTTTAGTGACATAATTTGATTATTACATCATAAAAAAAAATTGGTCATTTCCGGTAATATAACATTATAAACAAAATGTTGTTTTTGTAAATTTTATTGCGGCTTAAATTCCTTAAATCTAATGGGCTGTGTTGGCTTTTTATATTAAGAAGGAATCTTGCATTAATCAAAAGTTATTTATACTCATGACTAACAGGGACTAACTTAATTTGTAAAATGATGTGCCAGCTAAGCCGCGGCAAAGCCTCAAGCTAACTTTAATTTGGTACGGTTTAGGGCGTAAAGTTCGGATTTCGTATAGCCGAAGTGAGCCCGGCTTATCAAATTTGTATATGGCTGAGACGGCAAATTCACACGTGATGATCAAAATAATGAATATAAAAGGCTTTTGGGCAAAAAAAAATTTTCGTTTTTTTCTATAAAAATTTTAGCTTTAGATAACTTTATTTTATTATTCTTTTATTTTGTGACAATGAATTTTTTTAAATATAATCCGGCAGTTTCGGACGTTATACCCGGTAATTCATCAACAGGTAAAATATAAAATTATTCCTTAAAAAAAAAAGACAAGATAATCTGATTAATTCCGTGTTCTTTCAAATAAATAGATAGTTTTAATAGTACGAGTGACGTGGATAGTGAGACTTCAGTAGAAAATACTCTTACAGAAGTGACACTAAATTCTCGTAACGAATCAGATTCAGATGAAATAGAACAAGATATGCTTCAACACAGTTCCGCAGAAAACGAAATTGATGATGAATCGTCTCCTCAACATAATGAAATAAATACATCCACTTCTGTTAATTCGAGTAGTCCTGATAATGAAAAAAGCACAAATGATAAAAATATAAATTTGCCATTATTCAAGAAATCTCCGTTAGATATCTCATCCATTTGCACTTCTTCAGAATCAAATGACACGAACGTTCAAACTGTTCAACGTTCTCATGAAGTTAACAATTCAAATCGCAAGCGTAGTTTCATAAACTATGAAAACAATTCGTATGTTTGCTCTGAACCATCTTGTAAGAAAAGATTTACTCAAACGGGTGATTTAAAGAGACATCAACGTATTCATACTGGCCATAAACCATATGCATGCGAAGAATGTGGGCGAGAATTTTCTCGATTAGATACTTTAAAAGAGCACAAACGAACTCATACTGGTGAAAAACCCTATGCATGTGATTTTTTAGGATGCAATAAAAAATTTAGTAAATCGGGTAACTTACGACAACATCAACGTACTCATACAGGAGAACGTCGTTATATTTGCCAAGAACCTGGTTGCAATAAAAAATTTATGTATTCAGGAGATTTGAAAAGACATAAACGTTCTCATACTGGAGATAGTCCTTATGCATGTAATTATCCCGATTGTAACAAAAAATTCGGAAGGATGGATTCTTTAAAAACACATCAACGAATTCATGTGGCGAAAGAAGCATCCGCTTCTGAAACCGTTGATAATAAGGCATCAAATAATAAACTAGTATCGAATTTGAAAATACACCAATTCATTAATGCAGAAGAAAAACCATTTGCATGTACCGAAACTGGTTGTGATAAAAAGTTCTTACGTTCCGGAGATTTGAAAAGACATCAACGTGGTCATACTGGGGAAAGACCTTATCAATGTGATAATCCAGGATGTAATATGAAATTTGGACGTTTGGATATATTAAAGTCACATAAGCGTACTCATGCTGATAAAGAAAAAGTTTGCGATGAGCCTGGATGTAATAAGAGGTTCAGTAAAACAAGCAATCTTCGTTCTCACCAACTTGTTCATAATGGAGAAAAACGCTTTGTATGTGGTGAATTGGGTTGTGGCAAGAAATTTATGCGTTCTGGTGATTTAAAGAGACATGCACGTGGACATACTGGCGAGAAGCCCTACGCTTGTGAGGATCCTGGTTGTTTAAAAAGATTTGGTCGTTTAGATAGTTTAAAAACGCATCAACGTACTCACCTTACGGATGGTTAAGAGAATAAATTGATTTTACAAATTTTAAAACATTATTTGATAGTTGAATAGTAATTAGTAAATAAAATAAGGATATTATAATTTCTTTTAAATTCTTAATGAACATTTATTTAGAAAAAAATTAGAAAAGTTTAATAAAAAATTAATTGATTTTTAATTTGCTATAGCCGTGGTAAAGTATAAAGTGAACTTCATCCATAGAGAGAATATGTTCATATGATAGTAAAGTGGGAATGTGAGAATGTACATGATAGTGCATATTGGGAGTTCACCATATGTACAAAATACTAATACAATGAAATACAATGATACCTTAATTACCTTATATGGCTTATTATTGATTAATGTTCTTTTTAAATATTAAACTCACTATCATAATTCATTTGATCTAGATCCTTTCGTCCAATCAATTTGATATTTCGTTTTTGTCTCAAAAATCGTTAATTTTTACAGTGTTCTCCCAGTTCATGTAATAAGTATGAACGTATGCACAGTACTTATTGTATATAAAAATTCCGTGATAAATTTTTTATAATTGTCGGAATTCATGTTAAAATTTATTTTAATTAATAAATCTTTTAATGCTTCGTGCCTGTTTTATGAATGTAATTAATTATTGGGTAGAAACATCCTTCATAACCAACCAACGCTAAATTTTTGAAATTTCCAATCATAATTACCAAACGAAACTTCCAAAAAATCATTAAACGTAATTATCGATAATATAATTATCACTTGATTTCATTCAAGAGCTGATATATGATTTCTTCCGTACTTGTTCGAACTTCAAAGAGCAGCTGTTATACATTTTTCATTTTACATAGAAGAAAAGTAACGGTATATTACTATTGTTTATGTAAGATGGATTACATGGTAACAGTTATATGCTGCTTCAATTTCCAAAATCTCAAGTATGTCATTAATACTCAGGTCTTAGTTTGCAATCTAAACTAATCCTACACTATAATCAAATAAAAAAGATTACCGTCTCTTAATACTTTAGACTTTCCTGCCGAAACAAAAGAGGAAAGATCTTTATCTGAGAATTTGTATCAGCACTTATAGAAAAATTTCTATTGGAAATTCTATTTTGTATTTGCTGAAATCTTCATTTAATTATAAACCTGTTTCTCTTGAGTCCTAATCAATGTTAATTACCAATTCGCCTATGAATCGGACCATACTGAGAAATTCTGGATTACTATGGTATCAATTGACTTTTATTTATCGTTATTTTCGGAAAGGTGTGGCCAGTTTATCTTTATGTCTAGGGGAACAATCAATCAAATTTTCAAAATTAAGTTTTAATGGTTTTGGAAAGCAAGAAATCTGGAATCTCGTGATCTCTCAATTGGGTAACAATACGACCATAATGAACAAATGTCAATATAAAAATAAATTTTCTCTATTAACAGTATAACTCACCAATTTCCAAAATTCCTATCTTTCTCTCAATTTTAAATTTCTATCGATGGATTATCAGAGATAAATTCTTTTTTTTTTAAATTAAATTAGTAAGAAATTTATTGATATAAACAAGTGATAGAAATATACAACAAATTTGATGACGTAGGAATATTGAATTAAAAGTAATAATGATAGATGTTATCCTTGTTGATTCGAAATAAACTTTGAGCCTGATGGTATAATTGATAACATTAATTAAAATTTAATTATTAAAATTATATTCAATAATTTAAAAAGATTAGAACTTACGTAGATCTTCATATCTTTTCGTTCTGAACTTATCAATCTTAATTAAACGATCACAAATTGTAATAATTTCATCATCAATCTTCTTTGAATCCTCTTTCACATTTGATTTTAACTCGCTTAAAAGATTTGCTAAAGTTTGTAAACAATCTAATAGAATAAATTAAAAAACAATGTTAAATGTAAATCAATGTATAGTATATAAATATGTGCTTTCAAATTTTAAACTTATACAAACATTTGCTATCTGGTTCTAATTCCAATAATTCTCTAACCACGTTAATTTCACGTTGCAAAAGTTCAATTCTTTCTGATGTATTTATCGATAAATTCTGATTTAATAAATTTGATGATTCTCTTGATTCTTCATTCATTTGTGAAGTAGATATAATAGAACCTAAAAATAAAATAAAAAGTTTAAAATAAAATTAAAGTAAATATTAATGTCAAATTTTTCATACCTTGAGCAACTAACCACCAATGATATAGCCATGCACTTTGATCATCTGGATCAGTATAAAATGCCGCTTTTACCAATTCAAATTCTATAAAAAAATGTAATTTTTTTTTTTGTTTTTTTTTAAAAAAAAAAAAAAATCGAGTTTTTTAAAGAATGTAATCATTATTTTTACCTTTATCAATTAGTTTTTTTTTTTCTTGTTCATCTAAATTTTTCTCTTTTATTAAAAGTGGTAATAATTTACTTCGTTGATGCCAAGCCGAATAATTAGAGAAATTTTGATTAATCTTTGTAGTTGTAAAATCAAACTCAATTTGAGTGAGCGAAGTTTCAGTTGTGCAAGAAAGTTTTGATGTCACATAACGTCGGTAATCCCAAGCGTGAACTTTTAAATCATTTTTGATAAATAAATAGTTAAAAATAATAAAAAGAATATTATTATTATTATTATTAAATTGAAATATTACTTACAATTTCTAGCATCCAATTCCAAAAATTTTCCGACAAGTTGCAATTCTTTATCCCAATCTGGATTCTGCATAGTTTCTAAACACCATCTTCTATGATTAAAAATCCAATAAGATTTCGGATTTAACTGAAAAAGTTCTTGAAGAAAAACCAACTCGGTTGATAAAGTTTGTTGTTTATCTTCTTCTGAACTAATTTAAATAAATTTAAAAACATTTAATCTTGTTAAATTAATATTGAAATAATGAATTTAATATAAAGTACCATTCTTTTAGAAACCCATTTAATAAAATTAATCTTCTAAAGTTCCATATTGAATAAAAATCAGGGTTTTGTGACAATATTTTTGTTGTTAAAGCGAGTGCATCATTATCAAATTCTTTTTTATCTTTCTAATAATAATTATGGTAATAAGTACATTAATAAATTAATTAAATTGATAAATATATAAGTATATAAAAGAACGTTAAGAAATAACTTACTTTTTGAAAATACGACTCAACTAAATTCCTATATTCTTTTATTTTAGTTACTTCCTTTTCTTTACGAAGTTTTTCTACTTCGGCCGATGGTTTTACTCGCTTACGGCCATGCTAATTGTAAAAAATGTGTATGTATATCATCTAATATATTTTTATCATTTATTAAAAAAATTCTAGATTCATACCATTTTGTAAAAATTAAGGAATGAAAATTTTAACCGAATGTAATAAAAAAATTTAATATACAGTGAGTGTGACACATGACAATCATCTGAGATCATGAAAATGGAATAATGACTATCATCTGAGATTTTTTAATTTTGGCCATAGATCCCTGGAAATAGTGATGTCAAATGATCAAGTCATTTGCTTAGTTATTTACTAATCTAGTAGTATATAAATGGGGTATCATCCGAAGGATGATGACCCATTTATATACTAAACGAAAAATTCCAAATACTAATTAGTAGCCAGGTGATAAGTTATAGTTATTGGGATGGGAGTAGAAATATCGGATACCCCTACGGGGTGACCGATATGTTACCTATTATTTATTATGCCTGGCATGCCTAATTTTATAAAAAGTTTGATTTTTTAAATAATTAGTGTGTTATTTATATACATAACCAATATTTTTTATCCCACCCCTTTTACTGACAAAAATACGGTCTATCAAAAATAAAGTTTGAAAAAGTCGCATAATATTGCGTATGTTTAAATAGTCGCCATTTGAAAGTGTCGGGAATCGAGATTTTCAATTTTGTTTTTAATTTGTCCGTCAACGATTAATTATAATTCTTCATCAAAACATCTGATAATCGGGACAAGTTAATTTCACTGATAAACGTTTTATTGACAGTCATTAACCGACAGTTCATTTTGCCAGTGCAAAGCTATTTTTAAAGAAAATTTAAATTATTAAAATTATTATTTTCTAGTTTTTGACTCATCACAGCAACAATTAATAGAGTGGTAAAATGATTGTCGGTGAAATGAGTATCAGTCTATCATGAACAATAGGAGATCATGACCCATTCTGTTCTTAATAATAATTGTCGTTGAATTTAATGCGTCGCCGAAAATCGATTACATATGAATATTAGAATAATATAATTAACTGTCATTTATTATTTACAGGGTTTCATGATAAGAAGATTGAAAAAAAATTTAGTAAAAAACAAGCACAGATTATCATAAAGTAGTGTAATAATATCAATGTGAAAAAAAATTCATTTTCAACTTGAAAGTCTATTTTACTTTATTAAATTCTCTTTTAGAATGGTAAAATTTATATTTAGGATCCTCATTCAGAATTAATCTCGCAGATCTTAAATTATCATAATTACACAGATCTTACTAAATCTAATGTATTTTAATTTAAAGAAAAGATGTGAAGTGAGATAAGATTGGCGTAACTTAAATACCGTATATAACTTACGTTCAAAATTCTTCAAACACAAATTATTTTAAAAATTCTTTTTTATATAACCATAACTTATCAATATGGCGTCTGTTTCATTAAACGAATGGATTAGTAAAAAGATAAAAGAAGGTGAAATAAGTTATTTAGATTATAATGATCTTAGTAACCTGAGAATGATTGATAAAGAATCTGGAGTAAAAAGAGCTGATTGGGTATACGGTAGAGCTAAATTAGCATTAAAGGTTCTTATAAATAATCCTACAATTAATGAAGATAATATGAACAAGTTACTTATGGAGGTATTTTATATAATTACACATTTGTCTTTTATTATTTATTATTCAAGTTAATATGATTTTAATTTTTAAATTAATTATATATCTAGTTAAATAATTTAATGAAAGTCAATTTTCATCCATGTATAAATACATTTTTTGGAATTACAAAAGGTTAATATTAATGATTTTTAATTAAAAAAAAATTTATGAAATTAATAAATAATATTTATTTAATAAAATTTATTATTTAAAATTATAGAACCATCATCAAATAATTTTATGATGGTACTACAATATGCTAACCAGGGAAATTTAAGAGATTATTTAAAAAGGAATTTTAGATTACTTCAATGGGCCGGTAAAATTAAGATGGCTTTGGATATTGCTCGTGGTTTAAAGTGCTTACATGCAAGAAATATTGTTCATAGAGATTTGGTAAGAATAAAATTGTTTTATTATTATTATTCTTTAATTTTCTACGTATTAATTCATTACTTACATTATTATATATAGCATGCAAAAAACATATTAATTCACAAAAATAGATTAATGATTGCAGATCTTGGTTTATCGAAACAATTAACTGTCGAAATTACATCAACTTCATATGTTGAACCACAATTCTTTACTGTTTCAAATTATGTAAGAAATAAGAAGTCTGATATCTACAGTTTAGGCGTTCTTTTATGGGAGATATCAAGTGGATATCCTCCCTTCTTAAAAATTCCATATTATTCTTTAATTTATAAAGTTTCAAATGGTCTTAGGGAAGAACCAATAAGTGATTCACCACCTGAATATGTAGATCTTTATCAAAAATGTTGGGATGTTGACCCAGATATAAGACCAACTAGTGATGAAGTTGTTGATACATTGGAATATATTTTGTCAAATATTAAAGATTCAAAGATTAAAGAAGATATGAATATTAGCGAGGATTCAAAGATTATAAAGAATACAGAATATACGAATATTATTGAGGATCCAAATTTTACGAATGATTCAAAGATAACAAATGATCTAAATATTAAATATGATCCAATGATTAAAAATGATTTAATAGTTACAAATATTACACATGATCCAATGATTACAAATAATTCAAAAATTACAAATAATTTAATGATTTCAGATGATTCAATGGTTGCAAATGATCCAATGATTATAGATGATTCAAAATTTGCAAATGATTCAATTTTTACGAATGATCAAAAGATTATTATTTCAAATGACTCAACGAATACAAATGATCAAATTATTACAAATGATTCAAAGATTACTGAAGATTCAAAGAAATATGTAAAGCATGATCGATCAGCATCTTCACCATTACGTGAATATAAGATCAGTAAGTATATTTTCTTAAATTGTCAAAAAGTCTATTAAGACATTATTATTAATATTATATTATTTATTATAGGTAAACCATTACCATTAATTTTTAATAATATTGAAGATGAAAGTAAATTATTAAGTAGTATTTTAGATGAAATTATTCAGGTTTATTTAGAATATAATAATATTGGATGGACAAATAATTTTGATTTTGATGAAGTTTTAGAAAAATATAAGTCAAAAGCACGAAAAATTTTTGATTATCTTATCGGAAATTCAAATATAAAGCATTATGAAGTGATGATTGGAAAATTTTATAGAAAAGGGTTTGGAATTGATAGAAATGATATAATAGCATTCCAATGGTTTATGAAAGCAAATCAAAAGAATGATATGTGTGGTCATTATGAAGTTGGACATTGCTATTATAGTGGAAATGGTGTTACAGAAAGTAACGAAAATGCTTTTAGATATTATAAATTTGCTGCTAATAAAGGATTAAATATAGCTGTGGATTTTCTTGCAACTTGTTATGAATATGGTTATGGTACACAACAGGATAGCATTAAGGCATTTGAATTATATAAAATAGCTGCTAAAAATGGATTTATACCATCTCAATATGAACTAGGTAGGTGTTTTAATTCTGGTAAAGGTGTTCAAAAAAGTTTGAAAAAAGCCTTAAAATGGTATAAGTTGTATCAAAAAAATAATGGAATTAGTGATGTATCGTCTAAGATTGAGGAAATTGAAAAAGAATTGGTAAGATAAAATATATATTGCATATTTTTAATTTTTTAGATTACATGTTAACATTATTAATGACTATTTAATTTAATAGGAACGAGGTTGGTTTAAAAGAGCTTTAAAAAAACCATCATCTGATTCGATTTTTAATTTATAAAATACATAAAATTATAATTTTCTGAATTAATCATTATATACTATGTATCAGATATCTAATATATTAATTTAATTTCTAGTACTAATTTATAATTTGTCAACCATTTTTTTTTTTTAAAAAAAAAAATAAAAATAAAAAAGTATAATTTCAGCGTCATTATAATTTGGACAAGAGTGAATTATACTTTTATAGGATTACAAACTTTTCAAATATATGATTTCGATAGTGACTATAAAAATTTTTGTAATTAAAGTTTCTCCCATGATGACAATAATGTTGGGACTCGGGATTATACATTTTGAGATTCAAAATCCTCAAATTGAAAATCCCGATTTTGTACAAAATCTTAACTCTCCCACTTCATGCTAATATACAAACCGTATGTTTAAAGAACATTAACCCATATACAGTATATTAATATTTATTTATTTGAAAGTTGTATATTTCAATTGTATAAATTATAATAAAAATAATGCTTTTGATACTGCGCGTAATTGCATAATTAATTATAAAATTTCATTCATCCTTAATTACGAAATTATTTCTCTATTCCCACTAAATTGAGAATTGCTAAATCTCACCGCACAAGCATTTAGCAAATATTAACGGGAAGAGTTTCATGACAGTTTTAATTCTTCCCAAAATTCTACCCTAATTCTGGTAAGGTGACAATCAGTATGTACTCTTTAATATTTTGCGAAAGTGACAAAAATTAAATGAATTAACTAAAAAGGAAAATTTACTTTACTTGGAATGGCACCACTGAATTTGAATATTTTATTATTTATTTTTTGTAGGTTATTTAAGATTTTGATCTATCGGAATATTGGATCGGTCCGGGACCGATTATATAAAATTTTTCATCTAAGATAATTATATATTATTAATAAAGTTTTCATTTTTAATGATTAAAGCACTAGAACGTATATTTATTTAGTGGAAGTGGTGTTTTATAATCGTAAAAACAAAGTTATAGTGGGAGATCATTATACTGAAAGTTATGCAGTAGGATCAAGGGGAAGCATGGTCCCCATTCTCCAATACTTTGGCGAAATTTTCTTTGATCCATTATTATGTAAATTAAAAAAGAGTGAAAACCATACAGCATATAATGTAAAAAAAAGTCTATCAATTTTTTTTCCGTAAAACCTTATATCACGAAATTTATCGAATTATTTATATTTTCCGTGAATGGATCCGTGAAAGTCTCATTATTACGGAGTTTTTACAGAAATAACGGATAAAGTTTTTTTTAGGGATGATATTTTTAAATGTCAATACAGGGTGTTTGAATAAACTATCAGAGAAAATTAATCCTAATTTAATTTATTATATGGTATATGCTCTATTTTTTTTTAAATTATGTGATATTAAAGCTAATCCGGAAAAATGTGAATTAATAGCTGTAGGAAGGACAAATAGAGAAAATGAAGAGGAAGAGGATAATTGTATTCGTTAGATGGAGTTAAAATTAAAGTTAATAATAGTATACAGGAGTGAGATTTCTTGGAGTATGGATAAATAATAATGCATCATAATATTTATATAGAGAATTTAATAAATATAATGCGTTGGAAAAAGTTAACAGCAAAAGAATGTATATATTTATGGAATAGTGTTGTGATTCCTATGGTTGAATAACAGCGTTTTAACGGATACGTTAACGAATAAGCTTGATAATAAGATAAGAAATTTGATTAAATCTAAATGTCATTTAGCTACGCATATTAGTGATAGTATTATTCACGATAAAGAATTTTGGGATGTAAAAGTATCCATGCGCTTCAAAAAGATTTTTTTGTGAAATCGCTTGTATACAGTGGGAGAATTATGAAAATTAAAATAGCGTCAATTAAGGAAGTGTTATGGTTTAAATGTATTTTTAATGACAAACATATCAGAAACAATAGAAATAGTATTTGGTTAGTGGAGACATTAAAGTATTAGCAATTGATAATACAAAATATTTTGTAAGTTTATATCACGTGACCAAAGGGACATGACGAGATGATCAATAATAGAAGTTTTCGAATATTACTATCATGGAAGGATGTACAGCGCAGCAACAACAACAATTTCAAAGGTCCTATACCAAAGTGGTATAACAACTTGGTCGACAATTACGTTCTTAGCGATAACCTTCGTTTGACACACCCATTAACAAGACCCACAAATCACCTCAAATTACACCATCAATTACTAAACCCAAATCAAAATGGAATAATCAACACAAGAACATAGTTTTTGGTAAAACTTTATCTCAAGATACAGCCCATTCTTCGGTTACTTATTTGGAGCATTACATATCTAATCACTCCCACCATAACAACCAATTAACATCAAAACGCCAATTATTGTGCTTAACGACATGCACAGGATGTACAATGAACTCATATTATCCTCACGACTTACGCCTGAGATGCGTAATAGCTATACGAACACGACGTCTACTTTTGATTAATATTTATAAGAAAACATCATCTGAATATAAATTAATAGCATCTTATAGAAAAATCCTTTTTTACGTGGCTACAAATCTTTTTCACACTCTTAGACATATTGCGTATGAAATTTTTTATTATTGGATAAAATTTCTTTTATTTCAAATATTTCTTGATCTTCACATATCTCAGATTCGACAATTAGAAATAATACCCTTTTAGATAATATTAATACACATATAGATAGATCTTTAATTTATCACCCGAATATTAAAAAAGAACTTTAGTCCATTGCTTCCCTCTTATATAATGAACAAATTTTAACCTTT
>QZLH01000142.1:64667-78416 GCA_003833135.1 Oehlia diaphana | reverse complement strand
CTTGACTTGAGCGATATAATAGCTTAAAATAGTAAGGAACATTTTTTTTATAATGTGATGAATCTTTTTTATCAATCCACGAAGCAAATAGATGAATATGATTTGACTCAATCAATGTTTAATCTAATTTTGTTTTCTTGAAGGTGATAAATTAGTTTTAGGTTTCACATTAGGAACTATATGATATTCCAAAAGATCATGAATTAAATCTTGTGGTAAGATGTCTTTGTAACGATAAACTTAGTAAAAGAAATCAATAGGTTCAATATCATAGAATCGAATTAAAGGAATAAATCTAAATAATTCTCTTTCAACTCTTATAATATTATCTTTATTCCATTTTGTTGGATCATTCTGCATATTTTGTTGGGCAAAACACCATTTTAATAAATACTCCCAAATTTCAATTTCATCTATATTTAAGTCATCTCTTTTTAATAATAATTCCAATAAAGAAGCTTTTAAATTAATAAAATTTTCAGAATTGAATAAAATTTTAGGCTCCTCACAAATTTTTTAAAGACAAAAATTCCATAAATCCGTAAATGTTTCATATTGATAAACAATTTCAAGAATTCCGATTGGATTTTGTTGTAAAAATTCGGTTTGATGTTCAATCAAAAATTCTTGAATGTGACAAACTAACGAATTGATATTTAGTTCATTCACAGCTATTAATAACTTTAATACTTCAGAACCTTGTAAATTCTTCAATTCAATATTTCCACAATAAATGAACCTAACAATATAATTAATAGTTAAATATTTAGATGTTTAAATTTATTGAACAATAATATCTTACCTAAGAATGATATTTAATAATTGAGGTGAAATATTTGATTTTCTAAAAATAAATTTTCCATCTCTTTTCTCGGTCCATTCATTAGAAAATGCAGTACGAAAATATTGAGACCTAGCACACAAAATATTTGAATGAGCATGAATTTCTTTAATATTTTGTTCTTCTCCAGCATAAATAATAACGTCATATCCAGTTTCTGTTTCAAAAAGTTTTCGTAATCGCTAGATAATTCTGCCCAGAATTTTGAAGACACTGTTTATTGTAAATGGTAAGAAAAACAGTAAAATTTAAAGTTTGAAGTCGAATCCTTAATTTATATCATATTATGATGATTGTGTTCCTAATAATAATAACTGCTGCGTATTTGTACTCTACCGTATTATTTAATGAGTGACAGTCTTTAAAAGCAAGACAGATAATTTAAATATTTCATAGCCTTCGGAATTATTGCAAATTTAAATTTTTTTTTTATTTCATAAAAGTTATAATTAATATTAAAACAATCCATTTTATTCTTAGTAAACTATAAATCAAGACTTTTAAAAGAATTGATAATGATTTTGATCAATGTTGTAAAGGTTAAGACTGAAAGATTCATTTGTTAGCGTGTATCAACCTCTTAATTTTTAAACATTATATCTTTATGTTATCGTTTTAGATACGTTTAAAAAAATAGATCAAAAGGCAACTAAAACTATAAATTATGTAAATTCTTAAGAAAAAGAAGTTTTCTGTTTATATTTGCCGTTTGCGTAATATAATAACTGCAGATACATACAGATTATATTTATGTTATCATTAGCTATGATGTGTCTAAACTAACCGCTTATTTGACGCTTATTTGACGCTTATTTAACAGTGATAGTGGTGAAGAATCTATATCAATTTACATGTCAAAGAAATTTGTAAAAGAGAAGAATTCTAATTAAAGTGAGGGCGATATAATGGTTGATCAATTTCTCGTTCTACGAGCTAAATATCGAATTTTTTAAGTTTGTACACACTCCTTTACCAATTATTTTAACCAATCGACAATGGTATACTATATCAAAACACCCTCACGTAAGTCACGTGCTGAGTGGCTTACCAATAAATACGGCCAACACGCATTTTTCCATGCGATGAGACTAGGAAAAGCCATTTTATCTCGTTATTTCGTTCAACGTCTTGATGCACTTCGGAAACTATTATGGGAAAATTATCGAACTTAAAATAGAACATAACGTGAATGAGTTAACTTTGATAGAATTCGAGCTTTTCAAAATAAATTATTGTCACCATGAGCTAGTACCAACTTTTACTAAGCTAATTACTGAAGGTTATGGTATATTAAATGATCAAGAACTTGCAACTAAAAGAAATGACATGGAACAATTTCACTTCTTATCCGCAGGCCCTCTCGTTATTAATTCCGTTCCTCAAAAATTATTTCAAAATATCAATGAAATAAAAGATTTAATCCCCTGTCGCACTAAGTGTCACTCATGATTACCTTCATACTAATTTTTAAAAATTGCGTGAGTTTATAAAAGACTGGGAATCTTCGTTTAGTTATTTCCCGACAGCAAGAGCACATGAGGAGTTGTAGTCAGATCAATATTTATTCATCCGGATTTGTAATTTTATTTATTTAAATATAGATTAAATGAAATCAGCGAACTTATTTCAACTTGAAAATATCTTGAATCAACCAAAATTAAATGGTTCACTCAAATCGATTTCTGTAATAGAAGTATATAAATTGTTTAAGATTTACGAGAATTTAATTACTTAATAGACTTGATATCTTCAACAAGATTGGTCCCTCATCAAAAACAAACTTTTTGAGATCGCTAGTACCTACAAAATTGCGATATATTTAAATTTATCATTGACAAATAACACTCTCGCAGCAAATAGGAAGACTAGTAGATAAAAAATGAAATAATTCCATATCGTTTCCTTTAGTTGCAAAGTTCTTGATCATTTAATATAAAATAATTTAGTAAAACTTAGTAAGGAAAAATTTATTTACTAGTTAGCTTTACAAATATTAATAATCTTTTTTACCGCAAGGTAATTAAGTCTACGTAATGATTAAAAATTAAAAATAAAATAAATTGGCTGCATATTTTATACCTTACACGAGATAATATCACTTTTTTTTAAGGTACAGTGTTCGGCTGCGGCATCTACAGACTTAGAAAGATACCTTTTGTTATTTAAAGAGAAGCTTTGGAATAAAAAAATTTTTTTTCAAAATTTTTTCTGTGAATTAAATACCATTTTTTAAATAATTTATACAAAATTGTGATAAATTGCTTTCATCACATCATCACATTTACACATTAACTCGGGAAAATTTTACTCAGAGAAACTCGTGATAAAATAATATCATTTTTATTTAATTCAAATCCATCGTATAATTTCTAATAATAGAATTTTTCAATAAATTTTAGAATTTAAATAGAATCTTTTGGTTTAAATTTTGACATAATTTTCCATATTTGCAACTTTAACATTTTTTTGAGTTTTTGAATTTTTTATGTCATTTAGACTAAAATGCATATAAAAATTCATATATAAAGCGGATATAAGAGAATTTTTCTTTCTTTTAACAAAATACTTCTTTTCTTTGGGCTTCTCTTCTCATATAATTTTTTTTTTTTTTTTTTTTGTATTTAAACATTTGATCAAAAATTTATGAAAATTTCGTTAAAAAGTTATTTTTATAATGCTGTTCTCATCTACGAACTTACGATTATTATGATTACTTTCTGCTTCAATATAACGTCAATAATGGATTAATTTATAAAATAAAAAAAATTTCTCGGAAGTCTTAATCTCTCCTTTATGTACTGTGTTATTAATAACTCTCATTGAAAGTAAAAAGGAATAAAGTAATATTTACACAATGAAATTTATTAAGTATTGAATTTATTGGTACACCGGAGTCGATCGAGTTGAATTTTATTTCGATATTTCGATGCGTTTATTATTTAAATCAAATATTTTTTGACACGATAGTCGTTCGAATAGTTCGAGGAATACTTATCAATTCGTACAATATTATAATTGACATCCACCACATACATGCACGAATTGTGTTTGCACATCTTTTAACCGCTGTTAAGTCAGTTCTATCAGAGAATTCGTTCCACTGAATAAAAATAATTTTGAATAATTTTAATACGAACTCCAATGTTTTACTCGTTAATTTAGTACTGAAAAAATCCTTTAATTTATTATTACATAACCATCAATTGATTATTTTTTTTGTAGTATAAAACAATTCAGTGACAATTAATCTTAATCACATTATACAAATTAAAATGTGATTTTTACTGTTGGTATATTATTTATTAAAAAAAAAAATAATTTGACGAATTATTTGTGAAAAAATTTAACAAAGCTATAGCTCTTTAAGAACAGAGGTTGATTAGGTTTATATTGAAGAATAAAACACCGGTTCTTCTTCGATTGTTGTTCTTGGTTGAAATGCACGGTTAAATGTGACTTTACAAAACGAGATATACATAGTCTTATGGAATAAAAAATTTAATAAACGGGTTCTCATACAACCAATCATATAACCATATTGCTTCTGTATTGACAGAAGATAGGATAGGTAAGTGGGGAAATGATCCTTCTGAATTTCTACCCTCCAGTCTTTGGCCAATTTACCTATTTATCCATTTAGTCCTATGAAATTGGCTTATAGCGTACTGCATCTGCATGTTATCGATAATTAAGTATAATTACGGGTTCTAAGCAGACACAAACATAACCCAAAAGAGAATAGTTCTAGGCAATAGATAATTGCCTTGTTTCAAAGCTAGCTTGTTTCGTTATGTGAGCAACCAATAATATTCTTGTACGAAAAATGGATTTTCAGATTTTCATGCACGTCATTGGATGTCGGTAAAATGGATACCCGCGAACCTAGCCAATTTAGAATTTGTTTTTTTTAAAATTGATAAATACGCACAAAAGTTTTCATAGAACTGGTTTTTTATTATCATGGAGATCCCGTGAAAAAGCATTCCGGGCCGGGCTGGGTTGCAAAATACGGATAAATGAAGACCCCCCAAAAATCCGACACCAAAATCCCGTCCTATTTAAGGATTTTTTTGAACATCAAAAAAAAAAAAAAAAAATCATTCCGTGTATTCCGTGTTTTTCCAATAGTATTTTTTAAAATAAATTTATGATCATTAAATATTTGATCCTTTGATAATACGTAAAATTTATAATATAATTATATATTACTAATAAATTTGGTAATATGTTTAAACTTTTTTTATTCATAATAAATTTAAAAATAATCTATAAACTAAAAAAAAAAATGTATTGTTTATATTTAAAGCGAAAATTTTATGCTAGCTTTGATTTTTTTCTATCAAATAAAGAATTTGAAGTATATTTAATCAATTTGAATGCAATTCCAATAAGTGCAAGAATGATAATAAATAAAACTCCATAAACATCAAGATTATTTGCTTTAATAAATCCCATTCTAGACTCAGCAGGTATCCATTCTTTTAAAAAGTCATCATCTAAATATTCATTTAAACCACTACTATATAACATATATTCAATTAAATCGGCTGCTCTATATTTTCTATTACTATTAATTCTGGCTAGATATTTCATTCTCTTTGAATTCTTCTTTATATGCTCATCTTTTAATAAGAAATCGATTTTATTTAAAATATCATTGACATCCAAAGCATCTTTATTTATTGATAATGCTATACCGGCTGATTTTAATTTTTGAGCGTTGCCCATCTGATCACCAGCAAAAGGTAACACTAACATAGGAGTACCAGTATAAAGGGATTCATGAGTACTTCCTGCGCCTCCATGGCTAAAAAATAATTTCGTATTGGTGTGATTAAGTACAGCGAATTGCGGTGCAAACTTTGTAATATGAATATGTGGATGTATATTATTTAAGATTGGTAAAGTTTGAACTTGTGTACCATCAGTAAATTTTAATGTTGGACTGAATTCATCTTTTGATGTCTCAGATAATGCCCAAATTACACCATCAACTATTTTATTGTTGATTGCTTCAATAAGTGATTGTAAAATTTTGGTGTTATTCTCGATAGTTGTGAAGAAACGTGTACCAAAAGCTACGTATAAAACTCGTTTGTGTCCATTTATAAAATCCGAGAGTTCAGGCGTAAGTGGGGGATATTCTTCTGATAATACTGGTCCAATTTCCTATTAATTTGAAGAATGAAAAAAAAATTAATCTTTTATAATTTTTGTTAAACTTCATATAACAATCCGTCCATCATCCGCTGTAGAAGTATCCGTCAGTTTAATAATCCGAAGGATAAGTCCTTGAATATCCTCGGATTTTAGTGGATCATTATCCATCGGACGGAATTAACGTACGAATCATTAAATACCTGAACATTTGGTGCCGAAGATTGTGGTAACTTTAAGATAAAAAGAAAAGATCATTATTTTATGAGATAATTTTATCTAGTTTGTTGAACTTATTATTAAAATTATTAAAATGTAAATCACCTCAAAACCGAAGAAAGTATCAATCAAAGCTAAGGAAACTTTTGGCACTATTTCCGATACCGTTTTTATATTCATTTGGTCTCTTATGTCATTTAATTGACGCACAAAAGGCTCATAAGCATAAGCTATTTTTAAAGGTTGTATTAAAGTACACCTAAACCTCTCAAAAAATGATTCATTTTCTAATGAGATATTACAGCCGAACATCGGATCAGATTTATATGGTTTAGGTTCCATCACTAAACAAAAGAGAAATTTTATTCGTTAAGTGAGTTTTGCTATTGAAAAAAAAAAGGAATATGATTATTTATAATTACTTTGCATAGATGCAATAAAACCAACAACAGGTTTATTTAGATTATTGGCAATATCTATGCAAGCTTGGTTTGCCAAAACGTCACAAATGAATAAATCAATATTATTTTCTTTAGCAGCATCCTTAAATTTTTCATAAGTTACGTTGTAGGTTTCCGTAGCTAATCTCATAAGATGTATCAATATTCTATAATCGTTTTCGTCTTTATGAATATTTAAACGGTTACTACTATTTTTGGGAGTCAGGGTCTTAGATCCCAATGTGATTTGTTTTAGACCTGGATATTCTGATGACGGTTCATATTTTCCTGTTGTTAATAATATTACCTATGGATCGAGAATATAAATAGGAGAAACTTAGACTGAAGATCAAATAATTATCACGTAGAATAAAGAAAACCCTTACGTTGTGGCCTCTTTCAATCAATATAGTAGCGACATCTAACATTGGTTTAAGATGGCTTCTTCCTCCAAGAAAAGAACCGACCAAAATATTTTTAGGCGAACGCTCTATATCAATATTTCTAGGAACATAATCTTGCGCCACGGCATTAACGTGGACTTGATTTAATAATAGAATGAGTATCGGTAATAAGAAAATAAGATTTTTATTAATCATTTTGATGTTTAATTTGATATTGGATATATTGAATCCAATAAAGGTAAAAACATCGCTTATTTATACGTATTTTTTTTTTATACTGGTCGATTTTAAAATGCAAAATAATTTATTCGGTCAATCAATAATCCCGAATTATTATAATACTTTCCTGTCAAGTGATGATCTTTGCATTTTATGACTAAATATCGTGTGATATGCATAGTAAATAATTGTCTCAAAAAGGATTTCTTTAATTTAAATTCTAATGATTAATGAAATGAACCGTAGAACAAATTTCTTTGATTTATCCGATTACGGATCTTTCATGGAAGGTCTTCTGGTTTTTATTTTTATCTTGGAATGATTTTTGGTTGATATGTTTTGTATCTTAAATTTATTTTTTGCAATATGATGTAAATAAAATATTTAAAAATAAATTCATATATAATATAATTTACTTGAAAAAAAAGAATTCAAACATAATATAAACATATGATTGTTGTTGAAATGGTGAGTCGGATAAATTTATGTCAGGAGTTGGGTAATATTATGTCAGTCGGTTAATTTTCATGTCTCGGTAAATTGGATATCCGTGTAACCGCTGCAATTTTTATTAGTTACAGCTGATTTCAAAAAGGTTGAGACACTTAGCAAATTTTAATGAACTCGAAAATATTCGGTAAAGCTTGATATAAATAAAAATTATACGCTAATTTTAGAGTATTATTCCGAAAATGGTGGTATAATTTTATCTTATTTTGAGCTTTACTGAATATTTCCGAGTTCTTTAATTTGTTTAGTGTCTCGTACATTATGAAATCGGCTGTAATATTACAGCAAAATCCGAAATATAGTGCGACACTTGAAAATTTTTATTGTCGTTATCGGGTACTCGGGTTACTCGGCTAGTCGGGTTATACTGTACATAACACGTGACATATATATATATGATGGCGTAGTATAAAGTATATTAGAGTATAATTGTATATACTGTATAATATGAAAACATATCAAATACATAAATATAAATTAATAAATAAACTTTTTTTTTCTATAATATACTTTATTTGATTTTTATTGAACAATGACATTTTCCGTTTGAATGCCTGTCCAATTTGTCTTATTTGTTTTGATTGTTCAAAATCCTTTCAACTATTAATAAACGAAATTGTTTATTTAGTATTGATTTTAGCATCATACAAAAAATCAAAAGAAAGTAACACGGGTATACTTTAATTAAATTTTAATATAACATAATTACATTATATATAGTATACAATTATACTTTATTATACTTATACTACGCCATCATATATATATATGCCACGTCTCCTTAACTTTTTCCCAGAAAGATATAAATGTGTAGAAGTTCATCCAACTTTCCCGCAAAAATCATTCCAGTAAATAACACAAAAAACAAGGTTTGTATTATGCCAGAAAATATGTATGCATGGGAGCGAAACTTTTTCACAATGGCCTTGTATTTAGGAAAGCGAGATGTCTGATAAGACCGAGGTACCTGATAAGTCCAAAACACCTGACAAGCTTGACATTATTCTTAATTGTTTCATCCCCGGTGAAGAAGTAAACGATATTTTTGAAGTAACGATATCTAACGCTAATGACAATAGAGTCTCTTCTCTTGCGGAGGCAATCAGAAACCATCGTCTAGATCGATTTCAAGATATTGTTTCGATCAGTTTGGCTTTATATAAGGTTGAGTTCGTAGCTGATAGCGTTATAAATCCAAACCTTAAGAAACAACAACGTATTCATAGTAGAGGGATCAGTAAGAATGGAACTGCAAGACACAATTTTTAGTCATTTTCCCACACAGCCCCAATTCCGGCGAAAAGGGAATCAATGTTATCGTGTATCCTCCTACTGAAGCAGTGCCACACAAACAATTAGTATTTTTAAATTCACACCAATGTAACGGCGATATATTCACAAATTAATTTTTGTATCAGTTGCTTCGGCAATGTTTTTTTATTTAGTATTACATTCTTGTCGTAAATCTTGAAAAATGTCACGTGTAATGATGTAATATAATCGCCTGACATTTCTGTCGGAAACTACATAATATAGGTTGTTTCAAAATTTAAAAATTTACTATGATCCTTACCCAAATTAAGCCGAAAATTTACAAATAACGTTACCCAGTTTACTAGTAACCTTAAACCTTTCCTATAGTGTACCCAAAATAAAAATAATCTGTTTAACCTGATTTTATTATAGAAATTAATCAAATACTGTTGAAGACTTTTTAGTCTAAGATTTGCTTTAACAATTTCTGGAAATAACTCTTTTGCGGCTATATCAGGTCTGATTGATCCTCCATATTTATCCTCAAATAATCCCTTATATGCAACATTTTTGATAGGTTTAAAAAAAACTTTAAATACTTTGCTGTCCTTCGTTACTATACTTACAATTACTCAATTCACCATGCGTTATAAGCGTTATTTCTTCTATAAAAAATTTAGCACATGTCTGTTTGTAATATGATTTTTTTACTACGTTTTCTCTCTCTTTTCTGTAAATTAATATTTGTATCATTAACTATAACATTTTCTTCAACATCTCAACATCTTCAACCATAACATCATCTTCAACTATAACATCATATTCACCTTCAATTATTAATATCGTCTTTTTTATCTTCAACTATAGCATCATTATCTTTTTCCATTTTTTCCATTAATTATCACTTCATTTTCTGTATTTATTTCATCTAACTTTTCAACTAATCATATCCTACAAAATTAAAATTATCAGAATGACAGAATCATATTCATTATCGGGTAAAAAATATTCTAAACTTGGAAAGTAGAATTATTTTTGGAACTTACAGCTTGCATTTTTGATCATTTTTAACGTTTATATGATACCCCCTTAAAAATATATATATGATTGTTACCCACTATAGTAATAACCGAAAAATGAATCATAAGATCATTACCCATTTTATTCTGGATTTAACAAAAAACCTAAATCGCGTTTATAATCATATTACCTGACTTAAGCAATAACAATTTTTAATTTTTTATAATAACTTTACCCAGTTTACCGGTATCCTTTATATGAGGTTTCCGGGGTCCTGGTAAATACAATACATTAGCTACAAAAAATCTCTACTATCTCCGAGCGCTTTACTTCGGAAACCAAAATACTTTTATATTCATAAACCAACTGCAGTCGAGTGATAAATTTTTTCACAAGCACAAACATACTTATATAAACTATGTCTTCACAAGCCTTTACACCTTCTTCTCCAAGCTCAATAACGAAAGAAGTTTCTTCTCGAACGATATCGGATGTTGTTAAGGATTATAAATACGGAGGAGCTTATCGAATATTTGGGGAGGAAAGACTTAAAACTTGATGAGGATGATATTAAAATTCTTCGTAAAGAGAAAATTGCTGGTCCTGCCTTTCTTGAGACAACATAAGAAGAGTTTCGCAGTATACTAGGTTTAGCGTTAGGGTCAGCAAAAACACTTGCAAAGTTTATTGAAGGTCTTGGTCAAAAAAATTACGTAATTATTTCTCATAAAAACTCTCGATGACTTGAAGGAAATGTTGCGTAAAAATAAGGTCAATGGGGAAGATATAACAAACATCAAACAGTTTACTCCTGGTAGGTAATTAATTAATTTTCGAAACTGACTAGATAGGTATATTAATCTTATTTTTTCTCTGCAGTCTTTTAGGATATTAATGATGATGATAAGGTGTTCTAATACTGTATGGAGGACATTATCTTAAAAACTTTCAAATGTTGAGACAATGACCGACGACCAACGAGCCAACATCTTCACTTTTTAACATATTAGAGACATTGATGATGGTTTATTTCTTAGAATCTGGCGCAACTTGAAAGTGCATTCCAAACAAATAAGAAAAAACGAACTGCGGATCAAGCATTCGGGAATGACCATTTCGACTATATCTATGGTATTGTGACCACAGATGCAGAGTGGCATTTATCATATATACTCCTGATGATATATACTCTACGAGTGGAAGAGTGGAAATGAATACCAAATTGATCTCACGAAGACTGCCGTTAAAGAAAACCTAGAATTACTTCGAAGCAACGTGAAAAGGGTAATAGGCATTATTGTTGGGTTGTTGAAGGATCGTGTTAGTGTAGATAGTTCTCCGGCTAGCAAGAGGGCTAGAACCAAAAAATTTATCAAAAAATAATATGTATCCTGGGCTACATCCCGAACCTTTGTATTTTTTTATTTTCGCATGTAATAAAAAAAAATTTCTTGGCAAAGACTCGTTAACAAGTTAACAGGTTGACGAAATAATCTACATATTTTTTCCAAGACCACATGTTCCGGAAATTTTAAAAATTAAAAACAAGAAGAAATTTAAAAAATTTAATTAGTAGGGTTTACGGGTTTACATACTAAATACGCCACAAAATATCATATGATCGTGATTTTTTTGATGGGTTAAGTTGATGAAATGGTTACATGCTTTCTTTTATAACAGTAGTTCGTCTGAAAAAGTTTAGCCAATAAATATTATTTTTGCCAATAAATATTTTTTAAAATTAAAAACATGATGAAAATTTTGTGGAAAAATACCAAGAAATTCTTTATTATTTAGTATATTTGTATTTTCAGTGCATTGGAATTAAATTATATTAATAGAAAAATGAAATGGGATAGGGAATGGGGTTTGGTTTGCCATCCCATTAACATGGGTAGCATGTATATACGTACGAGCCTCAGCATATCAAGAAAAATTGACTAAGTATATTATCTCTATAAAAAAAAATACTATTTTTTTTAAGCCGCAGCCCCAAAAGCAGCGAAATAAGCAGTTACTCTCGCAATACCCCTAAATGCGAAACATGATTCAAAATCTCCATCTTCATTACTTTTATAACCCCAGAGTATTGTGCTTACATTGTGTAGATTCGAGGTAGTTGCAATTTCTTGATTATTCATATATATAGCAAATTGATCTACTTGTATCGGATTCCCATCCACATCATATGTTGTCGCTCCGACTGATATATCTAATGCTTCTCCTCCTCCGTATGAAGTAGTACCTGAACAGGAAATTAAACTATTTTTATTGTCCCATTTCATGTACGAGCTAGCACACTGTGCTTGTGCGTTGTTCCCTGTTAAAAAATAATCAACACAAACTTCGGCGCCATTACATTGAATAGTATCTGATGTAAAAGTGCCTGGCAAATCTTTATTTGCGCATATAACCGTCATTGATGACTTCGTAGCGCACCAGGCGTTTACAAGCTCACTGTAGTTATGGTCTTTACAGACGGGAGTTGTTGTTCTTTTGGAAATCAAAGTCCCATTTTTTGTTGATTCCTCTAGAGGTACTCCTACGACCATAGTTGTGATCGCAATCAAAAAGAAAATACACAATTTAGCAAACATATTCTTTTTATTAGAATGCAAAAGAAAAAGAAAAGGAGATGGGAACTTTTAACTTGTTCTTGTAGAAGGATAATGTTTATGAGAATTTATCTTGGATTTTATAACATAGTCATTCTCTGTATTTATTTATTTTCACGTCCTAATCACTCCTAAATAATTTTTATTTTGTTTATTTTGTCTTACATTGTTGATTGATAATGATAAAAAAGAGCTACATGTAAAAAGAAATTTGCATTTATTCAGTTCTTTTTCTGATTATCGCGACAAAAATTACGAAATTGCATATGGTTCGCAAATCATCTGTGAAACTATAAATGATGGCGTTTTTTATATTTTTTGTGGTCTGATCTCTATTTGTCACCTGCATAAAATGTCACTCCCTTTGTGCAGTGTAACCAATACCATTAATATTCGTAACACGTGAGGTGGTGTGGTACGCGTGATGGGTAAGATAATCCCGAAATAATTTGTCGATCCCGAAAAATATAGGTATATTCCGTCTTTTTTCTTTTTTCCGTAAAAGGCTCATAATTCCGGAATTAATAAGGATATCGAATTGTTTACATTTTCCGTGAATGGATCCGTGAAAGGCTCATTTTTACAGAGTTTTTATAGAAATAACAGATAAAATCTTTTATAGGGATTTAGTACTAGTACGAATTTGCAAATCTATACAGTGTAATGCCGTAGTATACATAGTAAATTTATTAATTGTGGGCGCAGTATTAGGCCAAATAAATAAAATAGTTAGTTTCTCATAAATAATAAAATTTGACACGGCCGCCCGGAAAAAAAATTTATTTTAAAAAAAAGTTTATCCAATTTCTGAAAGATGATTGGTTGGCTCTGTGAATAAAATTTTCCCCCACCCGGCGACCCGGGCAAAAAATTTATCAAAAATTTATAATTTTTTATTCACCCGGCGACCCGGGTAAAAAATTTATTAAAAAAATGAAATTTTTTTCCACCCGGCGACCTGAGAAAAAATTTATTACAAATAAAAAATTTTTTTCCCACCCCTTAATTACGATAAGATGTTGAAATAATCTTTTTTTTTAGCTAAAGCTGCTAAATTTCTAACGGTAATA
>QZLH01000142.1:33672-48491 GCA_003833135.1 Oehlia diaphana | reverse complement strand
CTAAAAAATAACAAAAACTTTATATCCAAAAATAAGCATGAAAAAGAAAGCAATTGAATTAGATACATATTATTGTTCTTATTATTTGTTTGAAGCCAATAAATAGAAGTGTAAATTGAAAGGACATAAGCAATTATATCTAAAATATTAAAATTAAAATATTATATAATTAATTTTATTTTCTTAAAATATTGTAAAATAATTAAATTAAACATTTATATTTACCAAAAATATTCCAAAAATTATAGAACCACTTCGTAATGTTATAAAAAAATTGACGAATTTTTAAAATCAGATGAATAAATCCAAGTATAATTGAAGCAATAAAAAGTTGTTGTCTAACTTCTTCATTAATATATTGCTGAGGAATTGTTGCAGCAGTAGTAAAGCATCCAAGCAAAGCCATATATAAAATCCAAATCATTGCATAATAATATTTTCCATAAGCATTCCATTTAAAATTAATTAATGCTTCTCCATTCCATGTTTTATAAATATTTCTATTTATTGTTTCAGTAAATGGACTAGGTTGAGGTTTAATTAATTCTAAAAACCAATTATAATCTTTTGAATAATTAACAAAATTAATATAAGGAATCATAAAAGTAATTGTTGGTGTTGTTGTTATATATTTTTTAAGAGTTTTAAAAATTTCATATTCAGTATAGAAATAAACACGAGAAAATAAATTAGTCCCATAAATATTATTAATAAAATTGTATTTTGATGAAATATAAAATGTAGCCAAATAAAGGGGTAAAGTTAAAATTGTTAAAATTATTACTATTAAAGATTGAATAACATATACAAGTATATAATACAATATTATTGACAATAATGAATCAGTTTTGCAATGAAAATATGTATAATTATAACAGAATTTTGTCCATAAAAGAGATTTTGACAAATTAGCTAATTGAGGAGATTGAAAAAAAGAATAAAGATGTAAATTTTTATTTTGATGCTCTATATTATAAAAAGAAGAATCTATGATCATATTCATTTCTGATGAATATTTTAGAATATATTCTGGATAATATTCATCTAGTAATGGCATTGCAGAAGTGATAATGCTTAAAAATGACTTATTGTTCATTAAATCCTTTTTAAAATAAGTCATACATTTTTTATAAATATCATCAATTAATTCTAACTTATGATCTTTAATTGCAAATTTTAATAATTCAGCTCCATATTTCAAAAGACTTGACTTATTATTTATTACATCTGAAGCCCATCCATCTAATCTAAAACTATCATAATTTGGTAATGGTAAAGTAGATTTTGAAAATATTCTTTCGTAATGTTGAAGTTTTTTCGTATATTCTTTATAATATCTGTAATATCTTTCTATATACATATCTAATTTCATAAAATAAAAATAGTTTAAAAAAATAGATTTGTCCTTTTCACTAGATTTGTTATCATCATTAGATTTGTCTTTTTCACTAGATTTGTTATTTTCACTAAAAGTATAAATAAGAATACCAAATGTTGTCAATATAATGATATTATCATTACTAAATAATGAGCTTGCAAGTAATTTATGATCATTACTGATTTTATTATAAGATTTATAAGGATAATGAAAATTTTCAATTCTCATGTTAATTAATTTTCCTTTTTTGAAAACTTCCAGTTTAATTTTACCGTCACCAACACATATATCCCATTTAATTAAATTTCCAGCTAATTCAATTGATGATGCAGTTCTACCATCAATGGCTTTTTGTAATAATGTAGACACAGTATCCATATATAAATTAAATGAATGAACAGTTTTAAAGTATTCATCACATTCAACAATTTTGTTATTCTCTTTGTTTAATTCATTAGAATTTTCAGATGAAAGGTTCATTTTTGACATCTTTTCATCAAATTTAGATTTCCAAACACATCCATTTTGAAATCCAAACACAAACTTTGTTTGTTCATCAGTTGGTTCATCAGTTGGTTTATCAAATAAAGTTTGATTAAAACTATTTTTGTATTTATGGCTCCAGCAATATTTGATTTCTTCATCTGGGGTATAATAGAACAAAGAAGGTAAAAGAAATAAACCAGTATGATTCATAAAATTATATAGTCGAATATCTAAATAAAAAATAATGATTTAATATGAGTAATAATTAAAGTATAAATAAATTTTTTTTAAAAATGGTTACCATCATTTATATCCAAAGAAGCAATAGGAATTTTCAATTCAATTGAATAAATGATGATTTTATCATTGATTTTTAGAAAAATCAACTTTTCATTACTGAATATTCCGATATTTTTTGTTTCAAACTAAAAAATAATTAGTATTTATATATTTAATTATAATTTAATATTGATTGGAAAATAAATTTTATAATATTTATTACCTTATTCTTATCCTTATTGTTACCAAATATTTTTACACCTCTTTCAGTATTAATATTCCATTCATAAATGTAATCATTTGAAAACAGGTAAACTTTATCATATTTTAATATACTAATTAATTCATAATCTTTAGGTATCCTGTAAAATCTCTTACATTCCCATTTGTTATTTTTAGTTTGTCTGGAATAAATCCAAATAATTTTATTAAAAAATTCATTACATATAATAAATTCACCTTTTAAATTAAAGGTACAATACTCTGCAGTGTCAAGTACACGAAGGCTTAATGCAATATTTTTATCTTTATGATTCATATCGATTACTAAAAAATATTAAAATAAATATCAATTACCATAATTTAATAATTACATAATCAAATAATTTTACTTACCAGTAATAGTTTTATTATTATCAATATAAGCAAGTTTCTTATCATCAGAAACACACAAACTATTGATTCCATATTTACTATCTTCATTAATAAATTGATCAAATTCAAGTTGAACCTTATCCATATCTTCAACATTCCAACCGACAATTGAACGATTTTCATTACTATAAGTAATAAGGTATTTTTCTTTTGGTGATATTTCTAACATAGTAATAGGTTTACCATTATGTCGTTCATCATCGAAGGTAAATATTTCATCAACATCATTTTCATCAACTTCGATTTTGTCAGCATCATCGTTAAATTCTATTGAAATATCCATTTGGTAATCGCTTATAAATATATAAATTTATTACCAAAGAAATTATTTTTTTTTTTTATATCGTCCATTTGCGATTATATACTTTTTTTTTTCATTTGAAACACATGTAAATATGCATGGTTGTACGTACATAAAAAAAGAATTTTTTTTTTTTATTGTGAAAAGCTTTTTTATTGAAACACATGTCAAATATGCATGTCTGTACGTAAAATTTCGCCTCTTGCATAAAAAAAAAATTTTCTTATTATGAAAAGTTAATTGAGCAATGATCAACTTTCGACATATAAAAAATTTTCATTGTGAATCAAATCTAAGTATTTTTTTTTTTCTTTGTGCGTGGTTATACTTATATATAAGGAAATTTCAAATAAATAAATTTTAAAATAAATAGAAGTACTATTTTTGAATTTATTTATCTTAAACTATAGTATAAAACCTTACATAAAGAAAATATACGCACTGCAACTAGTATTCTTATTTTATATAAACAACAATTTGTCTTAGCCATGACAGGGAATTCTAACTTCTAAATAGTTTCATATAATTACTAGGTAACAGTGACCATTAAAATTCCGAAGCGGCGTCTTGCTGCACTAGTGCTCCGAACAGGTCAGGTCAGATCAGGTTAACTGGCTAACCCGACCTGATTTTTTTTCAGGTCGAGGTATAATCAGGTAAACGGGTCTGACCTGTGATCTGAAAATTTTGATTTGCGACATTTCATTCCTGCAGATAAATTGTGTAACAATTTCAGTTTTTTTTTAACTTAAAACATTTAAAAAAAAGTTTTTAATTTCTTTTTTTTTGTTTTAAACGAAATGTTTAATCCCGGACTTGGAAGTAAGTGGAGAAAAGTGGAGAATAATTCATTATTTTTTTAAGAGAAATGTACTGTTAATGTACTAACGCTTCTCTTTCTTTGCCGGACGAATATACACAATTATGTAAATGGATGTGGAGAAAGGGGGAATATTTTTTTTTTATTTTTTTTTTATCAAAGGAAACATTACTAACGTTTCTCTTTTTCTTTTTTATAGGTTGTCGGACGAATATTACGACCCGGATTTTGGAATTATGTAGGTATAGGAAGGAGGAGTGTCTTATTTATTTATTTTTTTTTTTAAAGAGAAACGTTGCTAACGTTTCTCATTTTCTATTTTGTAGGTTGCCAGACGAATATACGACCTGGACTTTAGAATTTGTAAGTGGATCCGTAGAGGAAAGGGGAATATTTTTTTTTATTTTTTTTTATCGAAGGAAACGTTACTGACGTTTCTCTTTTTCTTTTTTGTAGGTTGCCGGACGAATATACAACCCGGACTTTGGAATTATGTAAGTATAGAAGGAGGAGTGCTTTTTTATTTATTTAATTTTTTTTTAAAAAGTGAAACGTTGTTAGCGTCTCTCTTTTCTTTTTGTAGGTTATCAGACGAATTTATGAACCGGATTTTGGAAACTATGTAAGAGGAGGACCCCGAAATATACATAAAAGGGTCAGGTCAGAGTTTGCGTATAATGAGTCAAAAAAATTATGTAGATCATTCCTTTTATGGATAATCCCAGCCAAAATAATATTTCCTAATTTAGACAATGGCTGAAATTATCGTAATTCCGGCCCTGAAAGAATGCGTATTTTGGACCACTTCTGAACCTGACCTCTACATATATATTTCGGGGTCCTGTAAGAGGAGTAGTAGTGGAGGAAGGTTGAGGATATTTTTTTTTCTTGAGAAACGTTTCTAACGTTTCTTCTTTCTTGTTTTGTAGGGTTGCTGGATGATTTTACAAACAGGATCTTGGAATAGGTAAAGGGATCGGAAGAGAGTTTTTTTTGTTTTTCTTTAAAGACTTCTCTAACGTTGTAGGACTGCCAGGAGATTCAGAAATCACATCAGAAATGCATTTATTCTATGAAAGAGAGCCTTTTATTTATGCGATTGATAATACGTACGGCTTCAATCTATTGAGATCTCGATATCAGTGCCATCATCTCTGAAAAATTGTATACGGCCACGATGGAGACTTCAACAATAAGAACAACTTCTCAGAATACAATTTGATAGACAACATCGGCTTGGATGCCGTATGTAATATTCTAATTCGCGGAGTAGTATACTTTTAAGCAACGCATGTGAACGAAAACAACATCTTTGGGCGTATAGGATTATGGTGGACTTGTAAGTTTCGGAATTTTGGTTTGAAGTCATTTACAATTTATTCGGGTTAATTACTTAATTCAAATTAAGTACCAGAAAATAGTACCCATCTGAAATTTGACATAAAATAGCTAATTTTGTGATCCATTTAATATTTATAAAATTTTTTTTTTAACAACTATGTAAATTTCCACCACTCGTATATTCCCATTATTAACATATAATCTTTGTCACACGGTCTTGCGTAATACCATAATACTTAACAATAAAAACTGTATAATAACATCGATGAAGTGATTTCACCTAAAAAAATCATAAATTTAATAATTTGTTTAGTATGATTACGTAAATATTATAAAATAAAAATAATAATTACCTCTTTTAAAAAATTTAAAAAGTATTTGCTAATATCCTGCGATTTTTGAAATCTCTTTACGGCACAGTTGTTTTATTTAACCAAATTGTTTTATAGATAATACTTCTGCTATTTTTTCTAAATTTTTAATTTGAGAATATGAATCCATTCCATTGTTCGTTTTGAACTAACAATTTTAAGTTATTGTTCAATAAAACTATATCCATTCAAGGGATCGGAATTTTTATTCTTAGTATTCATATAATTAGCAACCATTTCATGACAATCAGCATTTGTTCTTGTAGAAATAAGAAATCATTTATATCGTGATTTCCACTGCTAGTAATTGTAAATTCCAATATTTATACTTAATTTATTGGATCATTGATCAAACTCAATGTATAAAATGCAAAAGAATATTATGTTTGTTGTCAAACAATATCTACATCCTACGTAAATTATAAAGCAATCTGGACACCATTTTTGACAATCTGTTATAATTTTAAGTTATGCTTACAAAATCTACTTTTATTGGAAGCATCCCACCTTGGTAAATAAAGATTTTATCCACCCAGAAGAAATTAAGTAACAATCAGAACACATTTTAAATCTTAACGATTCATTTTCCGCATAATTTACGAAATTTCAGAGCAACTTTCACACCATTATTGAATATTTTTCGTAAAAAAATTAAAATTTCTTGTTGTATTATGTTTAATACAATGTCCATTATTTGTAAGAATATTTACATCAAAATATATGTTATTGTCCGTTATATTTTTAACGTACAATGATAAGAATTGTTTGCAATATTTCTGTTTCTGTTATATAAATTTGTGGCAGAATATTTATTTCCACAATTATTTACATCTAAGGTTTTCATTATTAAAGGAAGAAATTAAATCGGTACAGGACTTCCATTATATTTAAGAAACTCTTATAAGTTAATGAAAATTAAGTAGCGATTTCATAATTTATATACAAATAATCATTTCTGCATATAAATGAAACTTAATTTGGTTTTATTTTCCCGGGAATATTAAGTTATTTTACGACTGTAACAGAATGCATGTACTGTAGGACCCCGAGCTATACATAGAAAAGTCGGGCCCTGGCTATTTGCTTAGAATCATGTAGATCGTTTCCATTTGTGGATAATGACGACCAGCATTACATAGTGCCGGCTCTGAAGAAATGCGTAGAGCTAATAGTAAATTTGTCGATTTCCCCTGACCTATATATACTGTATATAACTTGGGTCCTATGCATGTAACTGCGACTAACTTATTCGAATTAAATAAGCGTATGAAATTTTTTTGCCATTGAGAATTCAGTTTATTTACTGCTGCACCAGTGTCAGTGTGTAATGCATTCTATTCTATGAAGAAATTTAAGTCAGAAATTTTTTATACAAACAATTTTTGGTGTGATTAAAAAAAAAAAATCATTAAATCATTTTTGTTACACCCACATTCGTTAATTTACTACACAATGATTGCAATGAGAAAAAAAATCAAATTATGTTCGAATTAAAATTTCATTAAATACTCTTTTTTATTTTTTATTTTTTTTTATAACGCGTTTCTTTATTAGATCAGTAAATATAATTATTATTGCATTTCTAAGAACTATTACCCTATATTAAGGATATTAAATAATGTTCTCTATATATATATGGCTCAAGATAATTTACCGTTTATACCGTACCTAATTCTACGTTATTTGTAATTAATCTATTTTTAGTATTTTCTAATCTTATATGTTCTTCATTTTATATTTTTCTATTTCTTTATCTAAATTTAAGTTCTCCTTTTATAATGAGTTATGAGTTATGACTCCGTTTCTACTTTCCTGCTATCCCTTTATTTTCTCTAATCTAACTACTACTTTGTATCTAAGATCCATATCTTTTCTTTTATTTTCGAAAACCATTTATATAACAACATTTTATAAGTTCTCTTTCTTCTCTGTTTTTCCCTATATCGATAATTTACTTGTTAATTTATTAAAGAATATGAGAATTAATTTCCATGATTACCTAATTTGTGAAAAAGGTTTTCAATACTATGCAACGTTAAATTTAGGTGCACGAGACTGATTACACCATTATACCAATCATGAGAAATGAATTGTACATTGATAGTGTAAACTTTATTATGATTTGAAGTAAATTTACAATGTGGTAAGGTAAAGAAGGATTTCAAAGCTAAATCTACTCATAATTTTTAATAAATAAGTATTACATTTTTTAATTATTATTATTTAGAATAAAAATTCATGAATAAATTTTCATCAATTGAAATACTTCATATTCTTCAACATAAAATCTAGTCGATCTTTCATAAGAATTTTTACAAACTTTACAATAATAACCAAATACACTAATATTTAATCCTCATAATAATGTCTCCGTTACCAAATGATGGACCATAAAAAGATCTATTATCTATAGGTTATAGCATACTGATTATCAATTATACGACTTAAAATATAATTCTCATTTCTCTCCTTATTATTAAAAGAAAATATAAACCTACCTTTAGTATAACCATATCTATTAACGGATTTCATTCAATCGGATTATATCCTACAAGAATTTCGCTACTATCTTTCACTTTAACACCTGGAAGGTACAACATATATATTAAAAAAAATTGTTGTTATGCATTCAATATCTATATATTAATAATAAATTCTTTATTTATGGAAAAAATTATTTAATAGAATTTATTTTTTAATTACTTGAAATACTTCATAATCTTCTACTACAAAATATTCTGGAATTCCTATCTTTGGATAGACATCACCATGACCACGTTCTATATTAGACCAATTATTATTATCACAGTATATATTACCCATAGTTGGACCAAAATTATAATTATAAAAAACAGCACGATTTTGTTTCTTAACATAACTGACTTTTGAAGTAGAAATATTTTTTCCATTCGTAAAATTAAAAATAAAACTATCTGTAGTAACCTCCCATTGACAACGACTTCCATTCCAATCAAGTGGATTATAACCTCCAATTAATTGTGTTGAATTTTTAATTTTTGCTATCCAAATAGTAGCTCCTTTATTATCACAATTTTTATGAAAAGATTTAGTATCAACTCCATCTTGACTTGAGCGATATAATAGCTTAAAATAGTAAGGAACATTTTTTTTATAATGTGATGAATCTTTTTTATCAATCCACGAAGCAAATAGATGAATATGATTTGGCTCAATCAATGTTGAATCTAATTTTTGTTTTCTTGAAGATGATAAATTAGTTTTAGGTTTCACATTAGGAACTATATGATATTCCAAAAGATCATGAATTAAATCTTGTGGTAAGATGTCTTTGTAATAATAAACTTTGTAAAAGAAATCAGTAGGTTCAATATCATAGAATCGAATTAAAGGAATAAATCTAAATAATTCTCTTTCAACTCTTATAATATCATCTTTATTCCATTTTGTTGGATCATTCTGCATGTTTTGTTGAGCAAAACACCATTTTAATAAATTCTCCCAAATTTCAATTTCATCTATAATTAAGTCATCCCTTTTTAATAATAATTCCAATAAAGGAGCTTTTAAATTGATAAAATTATCAGTATTGAATAAAATTTTAGGTTCTTCACAAATTTTTTCAAGGCAAAAATTCCATAAATCCGTAAATGTTTCATGTTGATAAATAATTTCAAGTATTCCGGTTGGATTTTGTTGTAAAAATTCAGTTTTATGTTCAATCAAAAATTCTTGAATGTGGGAAACTAATGAATTGATATTTAGCTCATCCACAGCTACCAATAACTCTAATACATCAGGACCTTGTAAATTCTTCAATTCAATATTTCCACAATAAATGAACCTAATAATATGATTAATAGTTAAATATTTTTTACAAATTTATATGATTAATAAATTTATTAAACAACATATCTTACCTAAGAATGATATTAAATAATTTTGGTGAAATATTTGATTTTTTAAAAATAAATTTTCCATCTCTTTTCTCAGCCCATTCATTAGAAAACGCAGTACGAAAATATTGAGACCTAGCACACAAAACATTTGAATGAGCATGAATTTCTTTAATATTTTGTTCTTCTCCAGCATAAATAATAACGTCATATCCAATTTCTGTTTCAAAAAGTTTTTCATAATCGCTGGATAGCTCTGCCCAAAATTTCGAAGACATTGTTTGTTGTAAATAGTAAGAAAAGCAGTGTTTATAGTCGAAGCCTTAATTATATTATATTATGACGATCGTGTAACCTAAATTCCTAATAAAAATAATTTCTGCGTATTTGTCAGCTTTAATATCATTGATCAAGATCATGATTATCATATTTAATCAATTTTTTAAAATATTAATAACAAGCATATGGAAAAACAATAAATTTCATAAAACCATTTTCTGTTGTACTTTAAGCAAAACAACTTGTCAATTTTTAACCTTATTATTATTAAGTATTTTATCCCTCTAACTGTAACTTTTCTAAAATTATTAATAAATTTCAGGCAAATATAGCCAGAATGATAAATGAATATTTTATGTACGTACAAGTGATTTAATACACAATTCAATTAACAAAAAAAATGGGTGAAGTTTTTTCCGCATGTTTTTTTAGTATATACTGTACACAGTTATTTCTACTTGAGGAATAAAGTTAAAAATTTTATAATATCCATTAACATACTGTAACTCTGATAATTTCTTAAATAAAATTAAATGTGATTGTGAAATGTAAACTATAATTTTAATTTATCGTTCTCTTTTTGCGTTATATAATAATAACTTTTATGATAAAGAAATATATTCATAAAATTTGACAATTCAATTTTTTGATAAATATTAAGACTAGAATGGTAAAAAAAAAAAATGTTTTATGCATTTCTTGATTTATATTTAAATATTTTTTTATAATTTATCCAATTATTTAAAAGAGTAGAAAAATATTTTACACATTCCTTAGTTTGTAATTTAAATCTAATTATTAAATAAAAATTATCAAATTTTAATTTTACTTGCAATATCATTAAAAGTTATGATCGATCGCTTACTGAATCAAACGATTAACCATAAAAGAATTTGTACAAATTGCAATAATAGTCGGCTTAAAATTATTTCAGCTAAACCGGATAAACAATACACAATTTCCATTTATATCTGTACTATCGTAACTTTGATCAACATTAAATTGATTTACAGTTTGCTTAATTATTTTTTTACCTTCTCTCCCAAAATATAGTAAAAAAATATGTTATCGCAGTTTTTTACTAGATTAAGTGAAAATTATATTAAAATTTTAAATGATGATGAATATTATGATATAACAATTGAAGTTGGTAAGGATCCAAATGTAAAAATATTCCGTGCGCACATGATTATCCTGTGTTACCGCTCTCCATTTTTACGACGAACTTTAATTTCAAATAAAAAGAATAACGATGGTATTTTGGCTCATATTAATTTATCAGATATTTCACCTGAAATCTTTCAAATTATTTTAGAGTAAGTCAAATTTTATAACTTTTATAATAATTTAATATTTATATTTAATATAATTTTTTTATAATATAGATATATTTATGGTGGTATAATTTCTTTTAATGAGCAAGAAACTTTAAAAATTTTAAATATATTGGTTGCTGCTGACAAACTTCAACTTCAAGAACTAGTTGATTATTTACAGAAATATTTAATTGAAAATAATCTTGAATCTATGAAACAAAATTTTGGACTCATTTTTCAGACAAGTTTTCACTCTAATTCTTTATTAGATCTTCAACAATTTTGTATAGATTGTTTGACTAAATATCCTCAAAAAAAATTTATGTCACTTGATTTTACTTCACTTTCTGAAAATTCTTTGGTTTCACTTATTAAAAGGGATGATTTACAAATGAAAGAAGTTGAAATTTGGGATCATGTTTTAAAATGGGGACTTGCGCAAAATCCTTCTCTTATTTCAGATCCTGATACTTGGACAGATTATGATTACGAAATGATGAAAAATACTTTACAACCTTGTTTACCTTTAATTAGATTTTTTAGTTTATCATCTGAAGAATTTTTACTAAAAGTTCATCCATATAAAAAACTTTTGAAATCTCAACTTTATGATGAATTATTTAAATCTTATTTGAACCCTAATATTGAACCAAGCAAGGATATATTACTTCCTAGATACAGGAATGTTGATGGAATTATTGATTCAAAGATTGTTAATTTAAATATTGTTTCTCTAATTTCAAGGTGGATAGATAAATTGGATATTAAAAGTAAATTTGCTTATCTGAGAGAATTATACTTACCATATAAATTTAAATTATTATTAAGAGGAACTCAAGATGGTTTTACTCCTAAAAAATTTCATGAATTATGTGATAATTTACCTTGTACTGTTATATTTATCAAAGTAAAAGGAACGGATGAAATTATTGGAGGATATAATCCTTTGATTTGGAAATCTTTGAATGATGAATATGGTGAAACAAAGGATAGTTTTATATTTTCTTTTAAAAGTAAGAATAATTTTAAAGATCCAATTTTGAGTCATGTAAATCATGAGAATATAAATAAAGCTATATTTTATCATACTCAATGTGGTCCTACATTTGGTCGTGATCTTTATTTAGGTGTAAAAGGAGTTGATTCAGATGAATATCATCGTAATTATTGTAGTAAATATAGGTATGAAAAAGAGATAAGGAATACAAAAGATTTATTCTCAATAGAAGACTATGAAGTATTTCAAATTGTAAAAAGTTAAGCTATATAATTTATATTGTATTTAATCTTGTTCTTAAAGTTGTTATGAGATTATTGTAAACGTACATGAATTTTGATGGTACGTATATAATAAATTCTTATGAAGTTTTATAATGTCAATTTAAAAATTAAAGCATAGACGTTACTGCATGTAATTTTATGAGGTATGCTGGCCAAGATTAATTCTTTGATTGAATAATTTTCATAAAAATAAATTTATTTGGTCTTATTTTTTAAAGAAAAAGTAGCTGATTACTAAAAGATAACTGGCAGATTAATAAAAAATTTTCTGATTCATCATTTATTCTGTAGGTTATAATTCGCCATAAATGTAAAATACAAATAAAAAATAACCGAAGTTATTAGCCCAATAATGAGAAATGAATGATTGTAATTTGTTCAATTTATAAATATACTGATGTTGATAAAGTTTGATAAAAAAAATTAAAGAAATGAAAGAAATGATTAATGAAGGATTGCATTTTTAGAATTGAAGGAGCAGTTTACTCTATATATATTTTTCTTTTTGAACAGGTTATTAAGTGAAACTGAGCTACTAAAGCCCAAAAGTCATGCATGCTATCAATAGTGAAGAATACAAAATAAATTAAAACCAAAGTGTTTCATCATCTACCCAACGTTCAAGATCCTCCTCGGTCATAAGCTCGCAAGTGTCCTCTATAACCTCATATATCTTATCTGGGTTGAAAAAATAGTTTGTGAGACCTTCAATTAAACTAGATCCCATGTACTTCATGTTTTGTCCCATCTCGTCCCAGAAAAACATGTGACCATGATTATCCAATATCCAGATTGCAAGTCCAGAATGGTCAATACATACAGCACAAGGATCAATAATACCAAATGTTTTAGCGAAATACTTAATATTGTCTTCATACAATAATAAGTTTGTTAAATCTGACAGATCTTTTTTACTTGTAATTATATGAAATCCAAAGCGGTCATTCTTCAAGAGGGAAAGTAGCACTGGCAATTCCAACAAGGAGGTATTACAACTCTCGTTCTCACGTGAATTAAGTGAACTCTCATTTGGATATCGGACTTCACCAGAATTAGATACATCCACGGGTTCACTTCCACGCAATTCCCAATGTCCCATTTTTCCAGCTTCTCCTCCATATATAAATCTCGGAAGAAAAGAGATCGATCATTTTTCCATCAATTCTTGATCATCTTTTTTCTGTCTCAATCCTTGGGAGCCGTGATTGATGCTCCGAACAATGCTTTAATGATCCTGTAATAACTTTACTTCTAGGACATATTTATCACCAATGGATATCGATTCTCTCTCAAGATGGTCGTCCATAATGTGATTAAATATCTGTATAAAGATTTTCAAATTATTAAAAATAAATTTTGTTATTGAGAGCAATAATAAAAATTGATTTCATGTGAGTATGGTATTGTCTGTAATTTATCTTGAATTTGTTTAGAATATGTGAATAAATTATGTATTTTTAATTATGTACTAAATTTGTGTAATCACTTGTCACCTAAATTTGTACTAGTTGCTTAGTTTTATACTATTTTAAAAAATAAAGCAAGCTGAGCGGTAATATCATATCGATATTAGTAATTTTTAGAGACATCATGACTAATAATAGAACATCAATTAAATTGCGCAATAATTTTTTGGTAGTTTTCGTAAAAATAATTACTCATATCGAGTCATATTGGAGGACAAATTGTATTACGCAAGATACTATAAGTAACGTTTAATATTAATTTATATGTATTAATGTACAATAGCACATATAGTAATACTGAAAAATTAATTTTATTATAAAAACTCATAGTACCCATGTATAGTACCCCTCAAAAAAAGAATTCGTTGATTTAAATATCTTTGTGGTGTGTTGTGTAATAATATCCTAATTATTTTATAAGTTTTAAACACCATTTATTAATAATAAAATTTGTATAAAATTCTTTCTTTTTACCATTCAAAAACATCAAAATAACGATTTCCATCCCAACAACTTATTAAATTTTTTAATAATTCCTTTTGATTTAAATTTTTCTATTAAATCAATTAAATTAGAACATTTATCAATTTGTAATAATATAGGTTTCTATCATTCCAATTTTGAAAAAATAAATTTAAATTAAAGGTGAAATATAATATTAAATTTTAATTCAAATAAATTAATTGATGAAGATTTAAAAATAATTTATCAAAAAAAAAAAAAAAAAATTCCAATTAAATATTGATAATTAATTAATAATTTTTCTAATTCTAAAATTTTAATCAATATTTTTTAAGATACATAAGATTTAAACAATTTCGATGAATAATTATTTGAATCATATGGGCGCATTTTTGGAATTTGACACACCCTTCTATCTAGGACAATTGGTTAGACTTACTAATTTAATATATTATTGACACACCTCTTACCTGGATCAATTGGTTAGATTTATTATAACCAAATCAACAT
>QZLH01000142.1:20450-33097 GCA_003833135.1 Oehlia diaphana | reverse complement strand
TGCAGTTTTAAGATATTATTAAAATAAACTGATAATTTAGACCATATATTAATTTTAAAACATATGTCAATTTGATCTATAACAGACTAATAAGGCTATTCCAAAAATGCGCCCATATGTAAATATTCATTTGAATTTATAATTAAATTCTTAAAAAATTTATCATGAAGAATATTAGATTTAAAAATTTTTAAATTAGGTAAAGATATATTATTTATTAAATAATTACATTTTATACTATCATCAAAATTTAAATTTTTTTAAATTCACCAAAGATGAAAGAATTTTAAAATATTGTATTGTATTCGAATGTTTCATCAACGAATTTTCGAGAATTTCATAATATCATTCAATTAATTCTTTAACATTAGAATAATTAATCATTGAGTAAAAAATAGACCATTATATGTTATTAAACGAACATCAATTAATTTTTTAGAGTTACTAATTAATTTAGTAATACCATAATCATAATTTTCTTTTCAACGAAATGTTCCAATTCTTTAATTGAATGACATATTCTGATAATCCAGTTATAATATAATTGTTTGTTAAAGTATAACAACTAAGGAATACCATTTCTGAAAAACTTTGTTTAGCACCGTTGAGATAAATAAAGATGGGATGATATTTAATAGAATTAAAACTTTTATCAATCGTATTTAAATTTAAATGTTTACAAAAACTGATATAATTAGTAATGAAGGTTTTGAGAAACTGTAAGTAAATCAACAACAACGCCTGAGTTTTTAAATTATTTTTGTTTCTTCTGATAAATGTGAAGCAATCACTACAAATAGTGAGAAATCTTTAATTCTATTCGTCAACGTTAAATATTTCCAAGGATTTTCCATAAAATACGAACAATTATTTCACACCATGTTTTATTGACTAAAAGAGATGAATAAAGGGTTTTTTTTTATCATCTTATAATTCTTCTAATATTAAAATAATAAGTCTCGTGCAATTACGAATTATACATTGTCATGTGATCTATGCGGTGACGTTAATTTTAACAAAATATAAAACGAGAATATTATTAAATGGGCAATTATTGCTGTATTAAACTATTGATTTATTATGAATGATTTAATACGCCAATCATCATTGATGATTAATAAATTACTACGCCATCTCACCATTTTACCTTTCACGTGACAACATAGTATAACTTGTGTATTATCAAATATCGCAAAGATCGAGAGATATTCTAAAAAAAAAAAATGAAAAAAATTAACATTGTATATTAATAAAAAAAAATAGTAATTGTTAAGCGATGTATTATTAAAATTATTAAAAATATTAATGAGAAAGATATTAATTTTTAAAATAAAAACTTTAATATCTACAGTGTGTATTAAGAACTTTGCATATTAATAATATTTAATTATTAATTATTACTTGATTATCGCAATGTATTATTTAAATATTAATAAAAACATTAAATATATTTTTGCGATTTTGTTAAAGTTTAAAAAAGTAAATTAATTTCACAATAAAAACTTTAATTTTTGCGATATATTTAAAAATTATAATTATTACTACGTCTAACAAAATAAAATTAAAAAAAATGTGTCAGGATAGTAAGTGTCAGGATAATGAATGTCGTGTAGTAAATCCGATTAAATTCGCTCAAAGTATTTAAATCTTCTCGCTTCCTATCAGAAAAATCTTTGATTTCACTAATTGATGATTTATACATGAAAGAAAATAAAATTTGGGAACATATATTAAAATGAGTTCTTTAACACTTCTTTTATAGTTAATTATCAACGAAGAATAAATTAAATATATAATATCTCGTTAAAGAATTGTATAAAATGTTTATCCATGTAAAATTAAATAGTACAGGCTATACCAATAATATTATTTGATATTATTGTGTCGCAAGATACACATTTCTATATCTTCTGTTTAACAAATTCCTTGAAACTTATTAACTACTTGGGAAAATTCAATTGCAAATATTACGTAGCCTATTATTTTAATACAGTTGCCAAATAACTAAGCAGTAATTAATAAAAAATTATTGTTTTGATCAATAAATAATTTATTATGTTCCTTCTTCACTCTTTCAAAACAAATCCCTTTTGGCATTACGCCGTCTCACCAAACTGGGCAATTTTTTGCCACCACCATAGACCCATTTCCCAAACTCTAAGGAAATACCTTTGGTGTCTCCAGCGTTAAGCTTCCTACCAACGTGGATTTTGATAAGTACAACAGCCAAGGTTGAAGCTAAATGATCACAAGGCAGAGAACTGATCAGGATTTAGTTTAATCCGAGTGAATGACTCAACGTATTTTTCAAATCTAGCTAAATACATGACAAATATGACCATAACCAATAGTTTTTTTGATTCCCTGGTGTCGTAGTAAATGATGTGATTCATATGGACCATGTCTTCTGCCGTCATTATATGGAATCCGAGCTAATTCCACGTTTGAAGTCCTACGCATCCAATTATCCAAAAACAGCCGTCTAAAAAAAGGAAGAAAACGAAACTTTATTAGTAAAAGTTTCGTTAAATAAGAATTTCCTGATTCCTGTATAAAAAAAACTTGCTGAGTTTTGAGTCGGGCCTGACGCGTTCAGGCTGTTTAAAATAGAGACACGCCGTTGCTAAATCTACTTTGCTTACAAACTTTCTTGAAGTACGAGGTATAAATTTGAGTTTATAAATATTCTTGTTATTTATAACAGATAATATCTTCGCATAACAAATTCTTTACCACCTAAAAAGAAAAAATAACAAACATTTAGTAATAATTCATTAGAATAAAATAAAAAAAAATAATAAATAAACTCTTACCCAATTCCCGCGTATCCGGAAATCATAAATCTACATCATAATCGTTTAAAAAAAGAGAGTAAATCGAAACATTAGTAAACGTTTCGATAGAATAAATTTAAATAAAAATTTTTTCTGGTTCCGTTACCAAAATTTACATGTCCAAGGTCTTAGTCATCTAAAAAAAAAGAAAATAATGAAACGTTAGTAACGTTTCGTTAAAGATAATAAATAAATTAAAAAAACTTCCTACTGAACTTACCATGCGTCCAGATACAAAAGAAAATCAAAATCATCGAAATATTTTGTTAAACGGCCACCTACAAAATAAAAAAAAATGAACTGTTAGTAGAGTTCATTAAAATAATAAAGTTCAGTTTTCAAAATTATTTTCAAAAACTTATCTAATATCCCGATCCCGTTGCTTTAAAATCAGAACTTGTCCTAAAAAAAGAGAAGAGTTGAAACTTATTAAAACGTTTCATTAAATAATAAAAAAAAAAATCTTTCCTTACCGAAATTCGCGCGTCAAAAGACCGCCTAAAAAAAAAATAAAAACGAAATCGTTAATAAAAGTTTCGTTGTTATAAGTACGCATCCAATCACTAAGAAAATATATTCCAGAATCCTCTACCAAAATTCTATGCACTAAAAGGGCCTGGTCGTCTAAAAAAAAAGATTAAATTGAGACGTTAGTAAAACGTTTCGTTTATAATTAAAAAAAAAAAATCGGATTTTACTTACCGAAATTCTGCGTGTCCAAAGAGCCGTCACCTAAAAAAGAAGTTCAAAATTGAAACGTTAGTAAAACATTTCGTTAAAGATTAAATTCAAAAAAAAAAAAAAAAAAATTCAAATTTCCTTACCAAAATTCTACGCGCCCAAAAGATCTAGCCGTCTAGAAAAAAAATTTCAGATTTCCCATGCTGAAATTCTACGCGTCCATATGACCTAGATAATCTAGAAAATAAATTAAAATAAGAATAGAAATATTAATAAAACGTCTTATTAAAAAAATAAATTTGAAAAGATTCTAACTCCTACAGAAATCTAAGTCCAAGCTTCGAAAAAGCTGTGGGAAGAAACAAGAGAAAAGGGGCAAGAGAAGAGAATCAATAACTAGAAACTGAGGGAAAGGACGGAGAAGAATGAGGAAAGGGAGCGAGAGAAAGAGAATGAGCAAGGGATAAGAGGGAAAGATAAAAGGAAAAAGGGAAAGAAGGAATGGAAGAAAGTTTAAAAAAAAGTTTAAAATAAAGTATTTAGCCGATCTATTTTTAAACTTCTAATGGCGCGGCAACAGTCATTATGAGTCATTAATGAATTAATGTTGATCACATGATACATGTGATACCAAATTTAATATAAATAGTGCTTTTCCCCGAAATTAAAATTTTTTTTTTTTTCAATTAAATATTTTTATTATTATGGTTGTATTAAATTACAGATGTATGTATATTCATATGTATTGTAATTACAACATCTGTTTAACCTTATGAAAAGCCAGCCAACTTCTGGACAAAATACTTAATCTTATGGCAATTCTCACTTTGTGTGTTCCCTTTTTTGGGATTGTTTTTACTCAAAAATATTTTAGAATTCTGAGCATCAACCTATTTTTCAGTTTTTCCAAATCTATCAGCAAAATTAAGTTCTTTCTTTTTGGATATTTTCACATTTTTAGCATTTTTCTTTTTGGAAAAGACCAGACCTTTCTCCTCAAATATCTGATTAGATTGCATTATGGATGACATTCTTGAGTGTGAGAATTGATGTTACATACAGAGGAAAACTGGAAAAATGGGTCATTGGGAATTGCATGAAAGTGAACTCATGAATGGTAAATACATCTAATTCTGGTGAGGTCTGATATCCGAATGAGAGCTCACTCAATTCATGTGAGAACAAGAAATGTAGTACCTCCCTGTTGAAATTGCCAGCACTATTGCACTACTTTTCCTCTTGAAGAATAATCATTTCAGATTTCATATAATTATGAGTAAAAAAGATCTGTCTGATTTGTCAAACTTATTGAACAAAGATAATAAGTATTTTTGGTATTATTGATCCTATTGAATAATCTGGATTTTCAATCTGAATATTGGATAATCATGATTACATGTTTTGTTGGAATTATATGGGACATAACATGAAGTACATGGGATCTAGTTTGATTGAAGTTCTCACGAACCATTTTTCCAACCCAGATAAGATATATGAGGTTATGGAGGATACTTGCGAGTTTATGACCAAGGAGGATCTTAAACATTGGGTAGATTATGAAACACTGTGGCTGTAAATTATTTTGTATTCTTTACTATTGATAAACATGCATGACTTTTAGACTTTAGTTATTTATTTAATATATTTATATATCTTGAATTTAAATGTTTTACTTATTAGGTTCTCAGAAAACTGTTATTATTGTTAATGAAATATTTTTTCAAAGACATATAATGAAAAAAAAAATAATTTCAATTTCATCTTAAATTTACTTTTTAATTACTTGAAATACTTCATAATCTTCTACTTCAAAATTTTTTGGAATTCCTATGCTTGGATAGACTTCTCCATAATTACGATCTTCATTAGACCAATTAATATTATTATAACAGTATATATTACCCATAGTTGGACCATAATTAAACTGACATAAAACAGCACGATCTTGTTTCTTAACATAACTTACTTTTGAAGTAGAAATATTTCCTCCATTGATAAAATTAAAAATAAAGCTATCTGCTGTAGCCATCCAACGAGGTTGTCTACTATCCCAATTAAGTGGATTATACCCTCCTATTAATTGTGTTGAATTTTTAATTTTTGCTATCCAAATAGTAGCTCCTTTATCATCACAATTTTTATGAAAAGAATTAGTTTCAACTCCATCTTGACTTAAGCGATATAATAACTTGAAATCATAGGGATTGTTTTTTCCATTATAATGTGAATTATCTCTTTTATCAATCCACGAAGCAAAAAGAGGAAGATGATCCGATTTAATTAAAGTTGAATCGAGTGGATATTTTAAATTTGGCTTTCTTGAAGGTGGTAAATTAACTTTTGATTTTATGTCAGGAACTATATGATATTCCAAAAGACCATGAATTAAATCTTGTGGTAAGACGTCTTTGTAACAATAGACTTTGTAAAAGAAATCTGCAGGTTTAATATCATAAAATCGAATTAAAGGAATAAATCTAAATAATTCTCTTTCAACTCTTATAATATCTTCTTTACTCCATTTTGTTGGATCATTCTGCATATTTTGTTGAGCAAAACACCATTTTAATAAGTACTCCCAAATTTCAATTTCATCTGTATTTAAGTCATCTCTTTTTAATAATAATTCCAATAAAGGAGCTTTTAAATTAATAAAATTTTCAGAATTGAATAAAATTTTAGGTTCTTCACAAATTTTTTCAAGGCAAAAATTCCATAAATCCGTAAATGTTTCATGTTGATAAATAATTTGTTGTAAAAATTCAGTTTGATGTTCAATCAAAAATTCTTGAACATGAGAAATTAACGAATTGATATTTAGTTCATCCACAGCTATCAATAATTTTAATACTTCAGTTTCTTGTAAATTCTTCAATTCAATATTTCCACAATAAATGAACCTAACAAAATATGATTAATAGTTAAATATTTTTTATAAATTTATTTTATAAAATTTATTATTTTACCTAAGAATGATATTGAATAATTGTGGTGAAATGTTTAATTTTCTAAAAATAAATTTTCCGTCTCTTTTCTCAGCCCATTCATTAGAAAATGCAGTACGAAAATATTGAGACCTAGCACATAAAATATTTGAATGAGCATGAATTTCTTTGACATTTTGATCATCTCCTGCATAAATAATAACGTCATATCCTATTTCTGTTTCAAAAAGTTTTTCATAATCGTTGGATAATTCTGCCCAAAATTTTGAAATCATTTTTTTTTGTTGTAAATGAGAAAAAGGAAAAAAAAAAGAGGCAAAAATTTTTAAGTTGCAGCCGGAACCTTATTTATATTGTTTTACGTTGATCGTGTTTCCATAAATTTCTATAATTGGAAGCGATGATATTTTTCTTCCCGGCCAATTAAAATTTAAATGATCCAAAAAAGAAACTAACCAAGGTAATTGGGAGTGCTGCCAACTAATTAAGTCATAACTACACATGTACGGTTTACATTTGGGTCAAAAGCGAATAAATTTTTATTTGCTGATCGTCATATTAAAATTTGTCGTATTAATGGTTTCCTTGACCTTTAATTCTAGATGCTTGACATTTTCTCCAAATTAAATATGTACAGTATATATCGGTATTAGCGTCAACATAATTTTTTTAAGCCACAATAATTAAATTTATTTTAAATTTATATTAAAAAAAATATTATTATTAACACTTACCCTAAAATTAAATAGGATAATATTCTGAATAATTATAAAAGAATTCAGTTAATAAAAAATATTATATAAAATATATAATAATAGAAATAATGATGTTATATATGATATTAATCAATTTTTTAAATAAAAAAATTTAGTTAATTAGTCTAAATTATATATTAATATTATTACATAAATATGCAATAATAAAATTTAATAAATAATTTTTAATTTTTAATCTAAAATAAAATATTAACAAATAATTTTTAAAAGTTAGATAGTTAAATATCATATATCATATATGTAATATTAAAGTTTAGATTATATGTAAAAATTATATTGAGTATGTAACTATTGATTGAATAGCTTATAACCCACCCGACTAAAAAAGATTACAAAATATTTTATTATTTTTTAAATAAAGTTATGTAAATATTGTATAAATATGTAATAATAAAATTTTTAATGTTTAATAATAGAATTAAATGAATAACTAATACTTCCTATATTATTAATAATTTTTTAAATAAGGAATTTAGTTATTTTAAATTATTTGTAAATATGTAACTTACAGTTTAAAAGAAATTACAAAACAATTTTTAAATAAAGAATTAAGTTAGTTTAAATTATATATATGTAAATATGTAATAATAGAATTAAATAAATAACTTACTCCCCATACTATAAAAATAATTTTCTTAAATAAATAATTTAGTTAGTTTAAATTACATATAAATATTATACTGTATAAATATGAATAATAGAATTAAATAAATAAAGTAAAAAAGAACGTGAGAATCATGGTAGTTTCTAGTTAAAAGAACGAGTGCCAACATTATATAGTATTTAGGACTTACTTTTCTTATAACTAAATATCAACAATAAATTTCCAAATATGAAACGTCGTTAATGGTAATAAACTAAATTTTTTGATATTATTAGATAAGTTTAAAATGACGTCATTACCAAGACAGTTTATAGCTCGGTCGAGTTATAACCATGACCAAATTGACCAATAGATAACCAATTTAATAATTTATTTTTTATTAAACCAACTACATACAAAACCCATAAATAATAGCTAATATAAAAGAAATAATTTAATAATATACTATAATTTTAATTAAACTAAATTCTTTGTTTCTCATAAAAAAAAAATCATTTGGTATTATTTTCTTTATCAAACTAAATTCAGATACCTTGATTAAATTTCATCATCTATAAAATAAGCAAATTAATAAGTATTAGCAAAATAAAGACCTAAAGAATAAATATCTTACCTAATTCTATTTGACAGTAAAAACATTCTGAATCTATAAATTAATTATCATGACATTAAAACAATATAAAGATTTATTAATTATATTAGAAATAATTACTTACGCAATGTTGTTTTAGTAACGTCTATTAAAAAAAAAAGCTATTAGTAATGTAAACATTTTTTTGGTTACCAAAGTAAAGTTAAATTAAATTACCCGAATTTACTGGTTCTGGAAGATTTTTGAAATTTAAAAGTCTACTTAGATTACAATTTACTTAGTAAATTCAAAGATAACGTTAACCATGAAACGTAAAAAAAAAAAAAAAAAAAATTTAAATTACGGAGTTTCGGATAAAATTTATTCAAAAAATAGGCCTATGTGTAATATTTAAAAATTCGATACAAAAATTCTTTATATAGTAACTTAATGATAAATATAAAATACCTGGTTATTCTATTGATCGGTAAAGGAAATTTGGAAATTTCAATAGACAATCGATTGAATGAAATCAAATAAAAATAATTTCAGCCAATATTAACTAGCTGTAACTTGTTCGTCGCAACCGGAAATAATGTATTTTAAATCAGTATAACAATCAATATTTAGTAAAATAAAAGAAAAATGAATAATAATAAAAAAATAATTTGACTTTAAAAAAAAAAAACTGGACCAATTAAAATTATATTTCTTTTAAAGAAATTTGTGAAGAAAAATATATCTATAGAGAGCAAATGCTTGCCGAATATTTTGCATGGAATGGTGATAATTTAAGTCTTCCGTCATTCCATATGCACATTGTGACAATTGCATACGAATACAAGGAGCTAGTACACAAAATACTGATGCTGCCAAAATGGTAGAAGTGGTTGAAGAAGTAATAAATAACCTGCATGAAAGTGGAAAATTAACTTCACCAAAAGATATCATGCAAGTTTATTGTCAGATTACCTCATTGAAAATTTATCGTGAAACACGAAAAAAATTTGTTCGAACAAAAGCAGATGCTGGACTGGCTTATAATACGTGGAATGGTAAAAATAATGATAAACTTATACCAGCAAAACCAAAATGGAAATACGTTGCAAACAAATATTCACATAATTGGAGTTGTTGAAGGTGTAACCACAATAGTGATGGAAAAGAATTGGAAAATATGACATCGCCATTCTCGAAGATAAATATATGTAAGAAATGACTTATATGACGTGTCAACTCAAAAATGTGGAACCCAATAATTTTCTTTATTTCAAATTCACCAAAAACATTTAGGACATTCGCTATAATAAAAATTTGTTATAGCGATTTTTCTACCCTTAAATTGTAAGTGAATATATTACATAAGTTATTTACAAATGATTTTTTTAACAAATTATCTCGGTTAATATATTGTATTTATCTCAGATTTCTTGGAGTTACTTGAAACTTATTGCAAAATTTTAGAATAATTAAATATTCATATTATATAGTTTTTTACCTTTACATTACTGTGAGCTATTACTAAATAATTAATATCGCATTTCTTTATTAAGCATCTTATTATAAAACATAGATAACATTAATTTAGAAATACATAGAGGTAAACAATTATAAAAATTGAATAACCCTATAACTAACAAGTTTATTCTAAAAACGAATACTATGCTAAAATAAATAATCTACTTACTAAACGCAACCTGTAATAAATACAATAAAATATATAAAAATCATAAAAATTTTACTAACGTTTTGTGTATATATTCTATGTATAATAGTGATATTATTCTGAATCCGATACTATATCACCCCTTGTAATCGCTTTCTTCTTTTTACGTTTTTTCTTATTACTATCTTTCGTCTCATTTGAATCATCCGAACTTAAATTATCATCTTTTGGTTTTGTTGAAATTAATGGCCTTAAAGGTAGTCTCTTACTAAAATCTTCATTTAAATTTGTAAATTCTTCAACCACTTCCTTATTACTTCCAATATGTGATGCCGGTTTACTCGACGATGTAGGCGTTGGCGTTAATGTTGTTGATTCAATTTCTAATTGGTCCATCGCATCGAAATATAACTCTTGAAAGTTGTGTAGATGAATTATTTGTTGCACTTTTTTTTTTGAACTTATATTTTTTCGTTCTTGCCAAATAATTCTTGTTGACTTTCCATTTAAACTGATTTGCAATTAAGTATGATTTACATACATAGTACTATGCTAAAATTTACCCTTCGTACTACATAAACTTTCTATTGAGCGTCATACAGAATCATTACGCCACTTTGTTAAATAAATCAAGTTAAACAAAAAAGGTATTACTATACTTTAAAAGGTATGACTCTACTTTAAAAGTTAATTCATTGACGCATCGTTACGTAAACAAACTTTACGTTAAATTATAAAATAAAAAAAGAATATTTTTTTTTTTTCTTGTTCGACTTAAACGACTATATACTGTAATCATGACTATACAACCAGAAAATTTACTTGTTTGTTCTACAGCGGGAAAAATATATGCTATCAGTAAGATAGATGGTTCTCAAATATGGAAGACCGAACTTAGTGGAGTACATGACGGTGTTGGTTCATTATTTGTATCCGGTGATAAAGTTTATGTTGGAATGAATGGTTGTTTAATCGCTTTAAACTTGATTAAAGGAACAGAAATTTGGAGAAACTCGCTGTCGGGGATGGGATATAATGAAATATCATTACTTGTTGTTAACATAAATTCTGAAGGAGAAGTAACATCTCATGAAGCTCAATCTTCTATCGTTATAGTTGCTTCTTACGGAAAAGTATATGGAATAAATTCAGAATCAGGAAATATACTTTGGAAAAATAAATTAAAAAATGGTGGTTATGAATTGCCTTCTTTAATAATAGATTCACCTGATAAAATTCTTGTTGGATGTGGAAAGTTAGTTTATAAAATAAATATTTATGATGGAAAAACTATCTGGCAAAAGAAAATTTCTACTTGTTTACTTGGTTGTTCTCATGTTACTATGGCCACTCATCAAAGTAGTTTACAAAATGCATTTACATACACTGGATTTTGTAATAATCCTATCGCTCAACATTCTAGAAAGGAAAAAGAAAATAATAAATACGAAATTGCTTACGGTACAAATATTATATAATGTATTGTTAATTAGTGGGGTTATTTTATAAACGTAAATTGTGTTAATAGAAAATATTTGATGTATATTAACTGAGAATTTCAAATTTTATATTATATGTAAAATATTAAATTATATTTATTATATTGATTTAAAGTTCCCTTTAGTATTATTTTTTTACTAAAAAAAAAAAATAAAGGATAATTTTTTTTTAAAAAAAAATTCAATATTTTATATTTTGCTAATAATACGCTGATGAGATTGACTTTTCGCCAGTTTCTGAACGGGATCTTGTAAATTTTTTAAATATATTAGTATTAAGTATTCTTACGTCATCATGTTGATTTTTTAAAAACATTAATAAAGTTAAATTATCATTAATTGCTTACAACGTTAAGTTTTGTGCGGTAATGAAGGAAATAAATTCAAACTTAATAAAATAATTAACGGAAGTCCGGAGCGAAAAACTAAAAATTGCGATTTCATTGGGTGGCGATCACGTGGCGTATAGAGAAATTCACGTGATCGATTTTTTTTCATAGTACGTAATATTGTCCTTTGCTTCGCTCCGGACAATTATTGTAGCTTAAAAAAATTATGTTGACGTTAATACGATATATACATATTTTATTTGGAAAGAAAATGACAAACATCTAGGACTAGACGGTCGAGGAAACCGTTAATACGAATTTTATCAGCAAATAAAAATTTAATCGTTTTTGGCTCAAGTGTACACCGTACATGCGTAGTTTTGACTTAATTTGTTGTCAGTACTTCCAATGACTTTGGCTAGTTTCTTTGAGGTTTGGTAGACGTAAAGAAATATCATTGCTTCCAATTATAGAAATTTATGGAAACACGATCAACGTAAAACAATATAAATAAGGTTTCGGCTGCAATTAAAAATTTTTGCCTCTTTTTTTTTTTTCCTTTTTCTCATTTACAACAAAAAAAAATGATTTCAAAATTTTGGGCAGAATTATCCAACGATTATGAAAAACTTTTTGAAACAGAAATAGGATATGACGTTATTATTTATGCAGGAGATGATCAAAATGTCAAAGAAATTCATGCTCATTCGAATATTTTATGTGCTAGGTCTCAATATTTTCG
>QZLH01000142.1:0-20093 GCA_003833135.1 Oehlia diaphana | reverse complement strand
TTTTGCCTCTTTTTTTTTTTTCCTTTTTCTCATTTACAACAAAAAAAAATGATTTCAAAATTTTGGGCAGAATTATCCAACGATTATGAAAAACTTTTTGAAACAGAAATAGGATATGACGTTATTATTTATGCAGGAGATGATCAAAATGTCAAAGAAATTCATGCTCATTCGAATATTTTATGTGCTAGGTCTCAATATTTTCGTACTGCATTTTCTAACGAATGGGCTGAGAAAAGAGACGGAAAATTTATTCTTAGAAAATCAAATATTTCACCGCAATTATTTAATATCATTCTTAGGTAAGATATTATTGTATTTTATCATATAATTTTGTAAAAAATATTTAAACTATTAATTATATTGTTAGGTTCATTTATTGTGGAAATATTGAATTGAAGAATTTACAAGGCTCTGAAATATTAAAATTATTGATAGCTGTGGATGAACTAAATATCAATTCGTTAATTTCTCATGTTCAAGAATTTTTGATTGAACATCAAACTGAATTTTTACAACAAAATCCGACCGGAATTCTTGAAATTATTTATCAACATGAAACATTTACGGATTTATGGAATTTTTGCCTTGAAAAAATTTGTGAAGAACCTAAAATTTTATTCAGTTCTGAAAATTTTATTAATTTAAAAGCTCCTTTATTGGAATTATTATTAAAAAGAGATGACTTAATTATGGATGAAATTGAAATTTGGGAATATTTATTAATATGGTGTTTTGCCCAACAAAATATACAGAATGATCCAACAAAATGGAATAAAGATGATATTATAAGAGTTGAAAGAGAATTATATAGATTTATTCCTTTAATTCGATTCTATGATATTGAACCTACTGATTTCTTTTACAAAGTTTATTGTTACAAAGACATCTTACCACAAGATTTAATTCATGATCTTTTGGAATATCATATAGTTCCTGACATAAAATCAAAAGTTAATTTACCACCCTCAAGAAAGCCAAATTTAAAATATCCACTCAATTCAACTTTAATTAAATTGAATCATCTTCCTCTTTTTGCTTCGTGGATTGATAATAAAGATACTTCACATTATAATAGAAAAAATAATCCTTATGAATTCAAGTTATTATATCGCTCAAGTCAAGATGGAGTTGATACTCAATCTTTTCATAAAAATTGTGACAATAAAGGAGCTACTATTTGGATAGCAAAAATTAAAGATTCAACACAATTAATAGGAGGATACAATCCACTTAATTGGAATGGAAAATGTTCTTGGTATGCTACAGCAGATAGCTTTATTTTTAATTTTATCAATGGAGGAAATATTTCTACTTCAAAAGTAAGTTACGTTAAGAAACAAGATCGTGCTGTTTTATGTCAGCATAATTTCGGTCCAACTATGGGTAATATATACTGTCATAATAATAGTAATTGGTCTAATGAAGATCGTGGTCATGGAGAAGTCTATCCAAGTATAGGAATTCCAAAAAATTTTGAAGTAGAAGATTATGAAGTATTTCAAGTAATTAAAAAGTAAATTTAAGATGAATTGAAATTATTTTTTTCATTATTTATCTTTGAAAAATAGTTCTACCAATAATAACAGTTTTCTGCGAACCTAATACTAAGCAAAACAACTTTATTAACAAATTTAAATTTGTTTATGCACAGTATCTTGAATTTAAATTTAATAAAGTATATAAATATCTTAAAATATTTTATTTTTCAAGTAATAAAATAGTTTGCATGATGATATTATTGAAGAATAGAGTATAAACTCGTACCAATTGTATCATGTAGGTTTGATGTAAATTTAATCGTTTTTTAATATAAAAAATGCGTCTCTTTTAATAAAAACACATCATTTCAGTATAACAATTATGCTGTTTAATTAAAGAAACATCAAAATCAGTTATTAATAAGAGAAGGGTGCTATGGAGACAGAATATTTCATGATCGGAAATGAAATTGTTCGTTTAGCAGGAAAAAGTAAAGTGATTATGGAATTCACAATAATGTTTAACGATAATTTCACAAATCGAATAAATGACGAAAATAGAGAAGTAAACGAAAAGAATGTGAATTAGAAAGTCTTAAAAACAGCCCACCAGGAGATAAGTATCAAAATCGCTGGAATTATGGGGATCTCGGACTTAATAAAATTATTGCTTAAAAAATTATACTCAAGTTAATATGATATATACATATTTTATTTGTACAGAATATGACAAACATCTAGGGTTAGAAGGTCGAAGAAACCGTTAATACGACAAATTTTATCAACAAATAAAAATTTATTCGCTTTTTACCCAAACGTGTACCGTACACTGACGCGTAGTTTTGACTTAATTTGTTGACAGCACTTCCAATTTATTTGAGGTTTAGGGTAGAATTAGATAATCTGGATCATTTAAATTTTAATTGGCCGTGAAGAAAATATCATTGCTTCCAATTATAGAAATTTATGGAAACACGATCAACGCAAAACAATATAAATAAGGTTTCGGCTGCAAACTAAAAATTTTGCGTTTTTATTTTTCCTTTTTCTCATTTACAACAAAAAAAATGATTTCAAAATTTTGGGAAGAATTATCCAACGATTATGAAAAACTTTTTGAAACAGAAATAGGATATGACGTTATTATTTATGCAGGAGATGATCAAAATGTCGAAGAAATTCATGCTCATTCGAATATTTTATGTGCTAGGTCTCAATATTTTCGTACTGCATTTTCTAACGAATGGGCAGAGAAAAAAGACGGAAAATTTATTTTTAGAAAATCAAATATTTCACCGCAATTATTTAATATCATTCTTAGGTGAGATATTATTGTTTAATAAATTTTAACATGTAAAAATATTTAACTATTAATTATATTGTTAGGTTCAATTATTGTGGAAATTTTGAACTGAAGAATTTACAAGGCTCTGAAGTATTAAAATTATTGATAGCTGTTGACGAACTAAATGTCAATTCGTTAATTTCCCATGTTCAAGAATTTTTGATCGAACATCAAACCGAATTTTTACAACAAAATCCAACCGGAATTCTTGAAATTATTTATCAATATGAAACATTTACGGATTTATGGAATTTTTGCCTTGGAAAAATTTGTGAAAAACCTAAAATTTTATTCAGTTCTGAAAATTTTATTAATTTAAAAGCTCCTTTATTGGAATTATTATTAAAAAGGGATGACTTAAATATGGATGAAATTGAAATTTGGGAATATTTATTAAAATGGTGTTTTGCCCAACAAAATATGCAGAATGATCCAACAAAATGGAATAAAGATGATATTATAAGAGTTGAAAGAGAATTATATAGATTTATTCCTTTAATTCAATTTTATGATATTGAACCTACTGATTTCTTTTACAAAGTTTATTTCTACAAAGACATCTTACCACAAGATTTAATTCATGATCTTTTGGAATATCATATAGTTCCTGACATAAAATCAAAAGTTAATTTACCACCTTCAAGAAAGTCAAATTTAAATTCAACTTTAATTAAATCGAATCATCTTCCTCTTTTTGCTTCGTGGATTGATAAAAAAGATACTTCACATTATAATAGAAAAAATAATCCCTATGATTTCAAGTTATTATATCGCTCAAGTCAAGATGGAGTTGATACTAATTCTTTTCATAAAAATTGTGACGATAAAGGAGCTACTATTTGGATAGAAAAAATTAAAAATTCAACACAATTAATAGGAGGGTATAATCCACTTAATTGGGATAGTAGACAACCTCGTTGGGTGGCTACAGCAGATAGCTTTATTTTTAATTTTATCAATGGAGGAAATATTTCTACTTCAAAAGTAAGTTATGTTAAGAAACAAGATCGTGCTGTTTTATGTCAGTATAATCACGGTCCAACTATGGGTAATATATACTGTTATAATAATAATTGTTCTAATGAAGATCGTGGTTATGGAGAAGTCTATCCAAGCATAGGAATTCCAAAAAATTTTGAAGTAGAAGATTATGAAGTATTTCAAGTAATTAAAAAGTAAAATTAAGATGAATTGAAATTATTTTTTTTATTATTTATCTTCCGAAAAATATTTCACTAGTACCAATAATCACATTTCTCTGCGAACCTACTAATAAGTAAATAACTTTATTAAATTTAAATTCAAGATGCATAAACATATTAAATTTGTTAATAAACTAAGTAAATAAATATCTTAAAATATTTTATTTTTTCAAGTAATAAAATAGTTTGCATGATGATATTTCAAAGTATAGGTTATAAACTTGTACCAATTGTATCATGTAGGTTTGATGTAAATTTCATCGTTATTTAATATAATTAAAATGCGTCTCTTATAACAAAAAAAAATACATCATTTCAGTATAAGGAATATGCTCTTTAATTGAAAGAAACATAAAATCAGTTATTAGTAGGAAAAGGGTGCTATGGAGACAGAATATTTCGCGATCGAAATGAAATTGTTCGTTTAGCGGAAAAAAGTAAAGTGATTATGGAATTCACAACGTTCAGCGATTATTTCACAAATCGAATGACAGACAAAAAAAGAGAAGTAAATTAAATGAATGTGAATGAGGAACGTCTCGAAAACAGGCCACCAGGAGATAAGTATCCAAAACGTGAAGCAGACGAACAATTTAATTATGACAATGTGACTTATGTTGAGGTCACGTGATTTAACGTAAAAAATTTTCAACGAAAAGGAGGAGCTATATTGTTATTTTAGTTGTTTCTATAATTTTGTTGGATTAAAAAAGTACATTGGAAATTCTAGGGATACATTCGTGATATCAAAATTCAAGTTTTCACTCAGAATTGACGTTCTTTCTTTTTAGGAAGAATGATATTGGTGCAACGTACTGTATTATCACGTAGTGGATTGGATCAAGACTTCATGGACATTATTACTAATTTTTGTTTTTTAGGACGGTGAATAAGCCTAAATGGAAATCTTTAAGAGGTAAGTTTCTGATAGTATTTGGTTAACGGATACGTAATTACAACGGTTCTCAAACTATACGGATAAGTAACATGAAATTGAAGGTGGAAGCTTGGACAAAGTCTTTTTATTATTTTGTTAGATTTTCTTTTTGGTTATCTTTAGCAGAGTTTTTCTAGTGATGAAGATTAGTTTTTATTTAATATGTTGATTTTTTATTTTTGGATTTTGAGTGCATCTATGTATTTTGATAAATTAATATATGTAATCTAGTATATTATAGTTTTACAAGTATTAATGAAGATATGCGTTGCTAATTTTTTTTTTGAAAAATAAAATCAGTTATTATATTAAAAAGTGCATTTACACGTTATGGAAAACAAAAAAGAGTTTACCGACTATACTCATGTGTACTTATTATTAGATTTCTTTGTTAAATATGATACTAATTATCATTCTTTATAACGAATTGATTTAATTTGTAAAGTTAAAAAAAATAGATTGGTTAGTTAATTTGATGGATTACTTATGGGTATGAGAACCAGCTCGCTGGTCTGCTCTGGTTTTGAACCGATACTATTGAGTTAAACTGGCTCAAATTGGATGAACGTTCCATAATCCGATTTGATCAGCTCGATCCAGAACTAACACTAACCCGAATTGCCAAACCACGAACTTTTCCCTGTCTCTAATTGAGTAAATCTATCTATTAAAGATTTTTGGCATTTAAAGAACGAAAAAATCATTATTTAATTAGTTGGTTAAGCATTAACTTTTTTCTATACTCCTTTTTACTGATTTTTTTAAGTAATTAAATAAAATAATAATATTAGTTTTTGCTTAAGTTCAGACATTTCCTTGACAATAATATTGGTAAAATTTTTACAAAAATAATTTTTTGTTTTTTATTTAATAAACAAATAAAATAATAATAAAATAAAACCTATAAAATATGAATATAAAATAAAAATAATTGGTAAACTCAATTTACCTATTATAAAATATATATATATAACAAAATAATAGCCATCATAATAGCCATGACTAATTCAACTTTCTACTACTGCTGTGATAATTTACTACGCAAATCACGTATTTCTTCTAATATATTTTTTAAAGTAGTTTCATCAACTGGATTATTTTGAATATTGAGTCTGTTTAATAAATCCTGCTTTAATTCCAAAAATTCACCTGTATTCCATTCTCCTTCATTAATCATTTCTTTAATTTTTTGTCGAACTTTATCAGCATCGGCATAATAGTATCTTAAAAATAAATTTATATAAAAAATTAATAAAAAAAAAAAAATTTTTCATAAAAACATAATAAAATAATCAAATTTACATACATTACTTCAGGGAACCATTTATGCCAACGTCTTTGATGGGGTAATAAATAAAATAATTCAATTTCAGCTAGAATCTTTGAAAAAGCCAAAAAAGTTTAGTAATTTTACAATGATTTAATTAAATATATAATGATGATAATATACCTCTGCTTTCTGTACTAAATATGAAGCCTTATTATTATCTTTTTCAATTGCATTATTAAGTAATCCAATAAGCAAATTCATAAGATATACAACAACCAATAATGAAAATAGAACAATTAGTATTACTAGTGATGAATTGTCTTTATATGTCCAATTTGATAGCGCACTTGAATCTCCTATAATAAAATATTTATTTTGTTAATAATTACTAATGAAACATATAAATATTAGAAATATAAATATTAGAAAGAATTCTTATTTACCTGTTAAGAATAAATACATTGCAAATATAGCAGTCCCAAAATCTACAAACATATTTGTATTTCCATCAGGTGGTTGAATGAAATATTGATCTTTATTAACAGTTCCATCTGCAAATATTTGATAATAAGCAGGGGCTATATTCCAGGGATTATTTGGATCATCATTGTTTGTATTTTTTTCAAAAGAAAAATTAGATTTTGGTGATAATAAAATGTAAAATGTATGTGCAAAACTAATTATAATAATAAATAAAACTACTAAAAAAGACGCAATTTGTTTTCCAACACTAATCATAATTGCAAAATATACACCAAAAGATTCAAATACCCTAAAAAATAACAAAAACTTTATATCTAAAAATAAGCATGAAAAAGCAATTAAGTGAATATTTCTATTATTTGTTTGAATCCAATAAATGGAAGTACCAATTGGAAATAAGAATGCAATTATATCTATAATATTAAATAATAATTAATAATTTTTATAATAATAATGTTAATTAATTAAAATACATTAATATTACCAAATATATTCCAAAAATTCTGGAACCATCTAATAGGATTATAGATAAACTGACGTATTTCAAAACTCAGATGAATAAATCCAAGTATAATAGAGACAATTAAAAGTTGGTCTTGAGTATTTTCATCAATATATTGTTGAGAAATTGTTGCAGCAGCAGTAAAGCATCCAAGAAAAGCCATATATACAATCCAAATTAATGCATAGTAGTATTTTCCATAGTTATTCCATTTAAAATCAATTAATGTCTCTCCATTCCAAGTCTTATATATATCTTTATTTATTGTTTCAACAAATGGACTATATTGAGGTTTAATTAACTCTTTAAACCAATTATATTTTCGTGGATAGTTAACAAATTTAATATATGGATTCATAAATATAATTGTTGGTGTTGTTGTTTGTTTAAAAATTTCTGAAGAAATGTGATAAAAAATGTCATTAAGATGTCATTAAAATTCAATAACAAAAAATAAATAGAAAGCATATTACCTTCTTTAGCTTGAATAAAAATATGATATATTGATAATATACAAAATATACCAATATTAATGAACAAAAAGGGCAAAAATATTAAGATTTGAATAGAAATTAGCATCAAGTACATTATTATATGTTTATCACCAAATTCACTCATTAATAGGTTATATTTACACCACAAAATAGATTTAGTTAAATTAATTATTTGAGGATATTCAGAAGAGGAATAGAGATGTAAATTGATATTCTTATAATCTATACTGTAAAAAGAAGAATCTGTAATCATTGTTGTTTCTGATGAATATTTTGAAATATAATCGGGATAGCTTTTATTCAATAATACCATTGTAGAAGTAATAATACTTAAAATCATTCTATTATTTCCTAAATCCTCTTTAAAATAATTAATACACTTTTTATAAATATCTTCTATCAAATCTAAATTATGTTTTTTAACTGCAGATGTTAATAATTCAACACCATACTTTAAAAGTATCCCCTTATTATCTTTTATGTATGTTTCCCATTTATCATAATGTTTTAAACTATCATAATTTGATAAAGGTAAAGTAGGTTTTGAAAATATTTCTTTATAATTTTTCAATTGTTCTATAATATTTTCTCTGTTTCCGATTTTTAAATAATAATATTTGTTTGGAGAAATGAATTCTTTGTTGATCTCCATATAATAATAATAGTCTAAAGAAATAGATTTGTTATTTTCATTAAAATGATAAATAAAAAGACCTATTGTTGTCAATATAATGATATCACTTTCATTAAATAACTTAAATCCAAGTACATATTGATCTGCATTAATATTTTCCTCTCTTGTACAAATTGGATCCACTGTATCATTATAAACTTTTAGGCTAATTATTCCCTTACCTAATTTAAGGTTCCATTCAATTAAATTTTGAGTCAATTTTACTTTTTCATCCTTAATATCACCTATTCCTTGAAATAATGCATGTATAGTATCTATGTATTTATTATTGAAGATAATATTTAAGAAATCATCTGTTTTATACGTTTCTTTCTTGTCATCATCAAAGTACCAGTCTTCAAAATCATCATCAACATACCAGTTTTCAATAATTTCATTTGGAATTTCTAATTTTGAACTGTTTTTTGCTAAAAATTCTTCATGTTTAATCTTTAAAATATGCCCATCTCGAATTCCAAATGTATATTTGATCGTAGTTCGAATTTTATTTAGTAAACTTCTGGTCTGACATTTTTTCGATAATTGTCCTTTCTCTTTTAAATAGTCTAAACATTTATCCCAATAAAGTTCCTTAATGATACTGCCACTTAATAAAGGAATCAATGAAGGGATTAAACAAGTATGATTCATAAAAGTATGTAGTTGAATAACTAATTGAAATTAATTTAATATGAATAATTGTATTGCATAAATTTTTATATTTTTAACTCTAAATACTGTACTTACTATCATTGTGAATATCCAAAGAAACAAGAGGAATTTTAAAGTCAATCGAATAAATAATAATTTTATTATTTATTCTTATATTAATAAAGTTCTTATCATTTCCAATGATAATATTCTGTAAAAGACAAATGTTAGTTAATTACAGAATATTTTCAAACAGGATCGAACAATTAATTTATCATATATTATTACCTTGTCGTATGAAATATAATTTTTCAATTCGTGATACTCGTAACTTATAAATTCTATTTTCTCGTCACTTTTAAATATTCTTATACTTTCTTGAGTAATAAGATTATGTTCATAAATAGAATTATTTGAAAATAAATAAAGCTTATCATATTTTGATATGCTAATAAAGTTAAAACCTTCCGGTATTTTGTAAATTCTTTTACAATTTAATTTGTTATTTTTAGTTTGCGTAGAATAAATAAAAATAAAATTATCTTTCAGTTCACGTAAAATAAATTCATCTTTTAAAGTAAAGGTATAATAATTAAAATTATAGTTATCGCCACAATCTAAAATAATTTTCTGTTCACTCTTCATGTCGCATATTTCTAATAAAATAGCATTAAACCTTAATTAAATATATGCAAAATATTAATCGTTTTGAATTGATAAAATAATTATGATTTACCTAAATTTTCATTATAGTCGATATACGCAAGTTTCTTATCATTGGAAACAAATATTTGGCGTAAAATTTTATCGGAATATAATTTGATAAACAATTCTTCCGGTTTAAATGGACACTCATTAATATTCCAACCGGCAATTGAATGATCATATTTACTATATGTAACGAGGTATTCTTCATTTGGTGATATTTCTATTTTAGTAATAGGTTCACCGTTATGTGGCTTGTCAATATCGTTACCATTATCATTGTCAATTTTAATTTCATCGATATCAATATCATTATCAATTTTAATTTCATCATGATCAACGTCGATATTATCGATATTTGAATTAATTTCTACCGTAATGTCACTCATTTTTTTTTTTAAAAAAATAAATAGAATACGTAAACTTATTTATAAAAGTAAGTGATGTTTTACAAACATCCCGGGCCGCATTATGAATATCTGGATATCCTTAATTACGGCAAAATATGGAATACGTATGACAGTATAAATAAGCATAACAAAATAACACATTATGATAGGGTTGTCCAATTTTTTTTGTAAAAAGAAAATTAAAATTAATCGAGAAATGATCATCGATTTAAAAGGAACAATTCAATACGTGCATAATATGACATCATAAGGCTGAGCGTTGGCGTTAAAAAAAAAAAGTTAACCTTATATGACAAGGTTTATGTAGTGATAAAATTATTATTTTTGTACAACTAATTTTAAGAAATTTATTATAAAGTTTCAACCTTATAGTAATTTGTTTGCATTTTTAACCAATATGCATAATTCATAGTTTATGTATATTAAAAAACCAGAGTTTTAAAATTAGATTCTTAAAAAAATATTATTTTTAACGTCTAATCCTCGAATGAAAGTATTAAAATGGTTCTTGCATGCTTACACAATTATATGTTATAAATAGTGCCGGTAAAAAATTCGAATTATTTTTATGCTTATCGAGTATCACAAATTAATTTGCCGCAAAACTTTGATTGCGTATACAAACTTTTAAAAAAACAAAAATAAATTATACAATTGGGGAAACATTTTTTTTTATGCTCATCGCAATATCGAATACTAATTTTGTTTTTTTTTTTTTTTTTTTATTAGTGATAATAACACGTTAAATCAACCAGTAAATACAAATAATTATACATTGTAATTTAATCTATAAAAATATAAATTAAATCACTTCATACCAAAACTTTAAAACTCTGTTTAAAGTAGAGACTAACGTAACCAGCGTGCCATTCACGATTACTCTAATACTCCAAAAAAGTAAATATAAAAAAATAAAAGAAAACTAAGCTAATTATTATATACTGTTATCCTTAAACCTATTGTTCTGTCGTCTTGATGAAGCTTGATTATATAAAGATTTATTTTGTTCTCGCTCCATACAATTACCACGTGATCTCCATGTAGATCGTAACGAAAATTTATTAATTTCTCCATTTTCATCAATATACTCATCTTGATCTTTAAAAAACAATCTACAGTATATCTAGTATCACTTTTATCCAATGTCTCTGCAATCGCATTCCTCATATCTAATTCTTTGTTGAAATATAAAAACAAAAATCTCATCCCATTAATTCTAACCCAAAAAGACACTTGTATTTCCTCACAAAGCCTTTAATCACGATACTGTCCTTCTCTGGAGCCCAGTCTTCTAGTCTACTACTAACTTGCCAACGGTATTTATCTTTAATCTGACTATATGTTAAGCGTGAGTCAAACATCCTAAAAAAATTCTCTATTCTTTCTTGTTATAATCACGTTTATACCGCCCTCTAAAATCATATGCATTGCTAAAGCGCAGTTTAACCCTAACGTTCTTATACTTGTGACATCTTTTAGTCCTCATATATTCTACATGACCCACATTTGAATGTATTGTCTCAAATATTTCCATATCGCTCCAATATGCAGGTATATCATAAAATGTAATATCACGTGATTTTCTGGCAAAATGTTTACCCAAATAATCTTTCTCCCTATTGCTGATCTCCCCGGTTTTAGATCGAACCATTTCTGCTATTCTGTGTTTGAGCCTGCTTCCGTTTTCTATTTGAATACTAATTTTGTTTGTTTAGTAGTCTAAGATATTATTCTGTAAGGATTGAATTATCTAAAAGTTTTTTTTTAAATTATACAGTCGACCCTCTAGGCTCTATAGTCTATAGTCACCTCACATATAGTCACTCCCTTTCTTTAGTCGCACTATTACTTGACCCCGATTAGCTTCATAAAAGTCATATATCTAATCCAATTCCGGTTAATAATTTTTTTTTCCTTTTCTTTTTTGAAACACCTTTTTCTTTCCATTTTATAGATTTAGTTTTTTCCAAAACTGCTAAACATTGCCTGGGTCTTCGATCACGTGACAGATTTAATATTTTTGATGGGAAATCTTAACGTATTCCAGGAGGTATACGCTACTTATCCTGTTCCCCCCTCTTACGTCACACACTGATTTATTTGTTTATGCTTCGATGATCAAATAAACTATACACATTTTCTTTCTTCTTTCTTCCTTTTTCCTTTTATCCTCTTTCTAAGTAAAATTTTTGAGATGTATAAAGGTATAAAGTAATGTAATTATTAATTTTTATTAAGCTATTTTAGTATAAAACTAATTTTTGTTGAATAAAAAAAGTTGTTTAATGGATATAAAAGTATTTATATATTATGTTAGAATTAGTATTTATAGAATTAACTAACACTTTTTATGATGAAATTTACTGTGTACAACATTTGTTTGTTTATTAGTAAAATTTAATAAATTACAAATAAAATAAAATTATAAACTGAAAAGACTGAAATATAACATATTAAGTATTAAACAAATTTTTTCTTTTTTGCTGTATGTGAAATTAAATTTTTTCACTCATTTTTTTCACGAAACAAAATATTTTTCAAGACAAAGTTGCACAAAGTTTGTGGCTATGATTATTGAGCCAATCATATTTATGATAAAAGAGGAACAGGATAATATCGTATATCCAGAATACATGTTAAGGATTTCCAATTCAGATGACCAACTGAATGAATTTCAATATAAAAATCTGGATAACTGATTCATAAATAATGGATGATTCAGATAACCATCCAAATAGATTTGTTACTATAAAATAATACTAATCACACAGATGGATCTGAATTTATATATAGAAATAGCAGATGACAAATAATTTGTATCTTCATCCAGATCTAATTCAGATTGTTTTGAATCAGATAAATTTGTGGATTAGCAGATTGATAAATCAACGGATCATAACATTATTTCTGTTTTTGAACAATTTAACTTTTAATTGAGATAAGTAATTGGATTCCTTTTCCTATAAGCAATAGTTTTATTAAGCAAGAAAGAACTGAAGCATCTGTAACAGATTGGAATATATTTGATTTGATCAAGAACATTCAAATAAAATCTTTTTTCTTGATGAATGACTGGAAAGAAATGGTTAAAAGTTTCAATAATAAAGTTAAATTAGTCAAATCAGATTTTCTTGATGTGGTAGAGTTTTTTTCAATGAAATTGGTCAAGTAAGTTAAAAGAAAATATTTGTCTTATTTCAACACTTTAAAAAAATGTTACTAACTCAAACAATTTAGATTACAAAAAAAAATGATAAGGATATCATCAATGTGATTGATAAATTAACCCTAGAAATTATTAAAACAAATTCTTATAATCAATAGACATAATATTAATTATTTTTATTCTATAATCAATAGACATAATACTAATTATTTTTATTCTATATTTATTCTTATCCATATTTTGATGATTGCATCCTACTGGGTGGATATAGCTTATGATAATTTGTTTGTATGGTATATAAATTACATATCGTAGGTCCCATGATCACCCTTGCATTGACTACAGGGCCCTTGGCTAAAAAAAAATATTTATCTGTATAGTATAATAGATCATTCGACAGTACACACGTGGGGTATTTTAATAATATGACAAGCAGTTTATAAATTAATAATATTAGTTTAATTAGGTAGTTTAGTAATTTAATTATATATTACCTTAATTATTTTAATAAATTTATAAATATGCTGCGATTAAAAAAAAAAATAAAAATAAATTACATATCAATAAAGTATATATAAATCATTAAAAAAAAAAAAAAAAAATTTTAAGATAGGCTGTTGTCATGTAGTAAGTAAAGTAAAATACAAACACTAAAAATTTTATTTTATTTTCTTATGGTCAATTCTTATACATATAGTGCAGAAAATTTAGAAAAAGTTAATCTTTTTATTTTTGAGGCTAATTTTGATAATGCATTTTCTAAAAAACTAAAGATGGATGTTAAGTATAAATAAAGAATGTGACCAGTCTGGTTTTATGTAATCATATTCCATATTATATAATTTTATAGTAAAGAAATTGCTAAAGATGGTTCCAAAATCAAAATATTTCAGATTGCCAAAATTCCAAAACCATAATCTGATATATTTTCAAAAGTTTAAATTCTGAAATCCAAAATCAATTTTGGTTAGCCAATTAAAATTCATCATACAATCATTTCAAATATGATGATCTACATACTGATAATCTTTTTTTTACTCACTATTAGTTTATTCTCTATTACCATTTCAAATTTTTTTTACAAAAAATAAATTTTTAAAAATTGAACTAACTTTATCTTTTTATTAAAAATAAACTATAAACTATATAATGATTAATAATAAATCCAAAGGTAAATCTGATCGCAAATAGAATGAAGTGTGAACATATTTTGAACAAACATTACCATTAAAATTCACAGGTCATTATTTCAGAATAATAAATTTTACCATAAAAAATGACAACATGCATATATAGGTAGATTACAATCTCATCTTGCTAATGAGTATACTGATTGTTTTGAGGAAAATTAAAATTACTGACTTAGATTTATTACCATAAAGAATTCTTTAGATGATGATGATATAGCTTCTATTGTTTCATCAACAGGTTTTAATAAAAAAAGAAAGGTTACTTCTAATAGTAAGTTATCTAAATTATTTTACTTATTTATTTTAAGATTTTAAGTATTTTCTTATTAACTCAGTTATTTTATTAAGGTTAAACTGAGATTAATGATTTTTTTAAAAATAGAAAATTACCAGAAAGCAAAGCAGCAGCAATTAACCAAGCACATATTCAAGCTTTGTTTATTGTAAAATACTTTTTGCTATAATTGATAATCCATTTTTTTGTGAATTGTTAAGAAACTTTATGAGTTAATAAAGCTATTAATAAAGAATTAGAACACTCACACAGGTTGAAATATGAAAAATCAGGCATCAATTAGTCACCAATCAGGCACCAATCAGATAGCTGATTAGTAACTGATTGGTGACTTGGTAACTGATTGGTGATCTGATTTTTCACAGTATCACAAAACTTAACACTTGATAATTATTTTCTTTTACGTAAATAGTAAAAATTTTAATTAATATTTAATATATTATATTTTAATATTTTTTATTTATTTATTAGCATTGAACAGGTAGACTAGTGCAAATATCACTTCTATATACAATTTTATTATTTTAACTTCTTTTAATCAACAGTTTCTTTAGTGTTTTCACTTTTCAGAATTTTTCTTCTTTTCATCATACTGGCAATTTTCTTGCTACTGAAATAAAAAAGATTATAGATAAGATTGGAGCAGAAAAATTCAGTGCCATTATTATTGACAATTCATATGTCCAATTAGCTCGTGAAATAGTGATTGAAGAATATCCAACAATATTAAATTTGCACTGTATTGCATATTTTATAAATTTGATTACAAAGTTAATTTTAGGTAAGATTTTACATTTCTTAATTCTAGGTCATATGTTATTACAGATTCGAAAAAAATGAATTGTAATTTAAAAATTTTTTTTTAATTTAAAGATTATGAAACTGCTACTAAATTTTAGCTGCTTGTAATTCTATTACTAAATATTTTAAAGCATCACATATTTGCAGTAGTTTATTATCTGAGTCTACCAAGAGTTTAAAAATTGAAGGTGGCGGACTTAAGTGCTTTATTAAAATGAGATGGACGTTCATATACAAGATAATATATTCAATTGTTAGAATAAGACAGGCTCTTGATAAAGTAATATTTTTAATTTTTTTATTTTTTTATTTATTATATCAAAATTTTAATCAAATATTAATTTTAATATTATAGGTAGTAACTAATCATCTTAAAGAAATTACTAATTTAACTGTTAAAAAATATCTTAAAAAACAAGAATTTTATGATAAAGTTAATACTTTAGCCAAATTACTTTGGCCTATTAAAAATGCAATCTTGATGTTTGAAGGAAATCAAACTAATTTAGCTGATGCATTTATCCAAATGGTACACTTGGGTTATTGTCCGAAGTGTAGCAAAGGATATTAACGGTTAGACACATTATAATGCAAGGTACAGTATGTCTGTTCGCATGCATGATTAACCAATAGGATGTATTATTGATCATGTATTGATTATTATCACGTGATCAGTTTTTGGTAACGCGCATGATGCGTTAATATTCGTTAAAATTTTAGTTGCAGTATTGTATAACTGATAAATATTAAACTTTCTACTGTATAAATATTAAACTTTCTTATTGTATAAATATAACATCTATGATTGTATTATAATAAATATTAAAATAAAGAATTGTTGTTTAAATTTATTGTAAAGTTTATATTTGTTGTATTCATGTGTATTTACTAATTTGATAAAATGGAAGTCTATCCCCTTCATGATACCCTTCAAAAATGTAAAAACAGAGAAAATGAAACTCCTGATTAACGGCAACAACATCTGGAACGTGATAGAATATCTAAACGTATTAAAAGAGCGAGTGAAAATGCCCAACAATATGAGAAGCGACTAAATAATAATCGTGTACTAAAACAAAATAGACACCTTACTGATTGCACCAATCGCTAGAATGCTGCTAGTTCACAAGTCATCGATGACCATTGTCTTCCCGAATCTGACCAAAAATTCTTACACAATTTTTGTTCAAAAATTGATAAGTTGTCTAATAATCTCTGTTCCGTATGCAATGAATGTTTCCCTTTTATCGAGATTGTATAAGGTGAATGTCGACGCTATTACATGGAAAGGAATGAAGTCAAAAAGTTCTCTGCAAGAAATAACATAGATCTCGGCGAAGTGCCTAAAGAATTACAAGGTCTTACCCAAATAGAAGAGATGTTGATCGCTCAAATTTTTCCAATTGTCTCCATATACTGTCTTCATGGTGGTCAATACGCATATCGTGGTAATGTGATAAATTTCCCCCAGAATGTGCAGGAATTTGCTATATGTCTACCTCACCGTCCTTCGTCACTTGATGTTCTTGTTGTGCATTGTTGCTCTTCTGATGTTAGAGCATTTAAAGATTTCAGCATACATCGTTCTGTGGTATCTTGTGCTCTTTACTGGTTGAAAAATAACAATCGTTATTATTCAAATATTGACATTGATGAAGAAGTATTGAGATCATTACCTGAAAATAGACCGCTTGATGATCAGATTCTCTGACTTGAAGATATAGGTGGTGAAATGTGTAGTGAAATCTGTGGTGAAATTGATGAGGTCATGACTCCGTACTTAGTAATTTTGTACTCGCTCCCATCCCTATTCCTAACGAAGAGAGAGCTGTTGCCGACACTATCATGTGGCCGTGTATAGATGGTGTTCCTATAAATGAATTTTAAACTCCTGGCTATATTGCTCGCTCGTGCCTTTCTAACTTTATATCCTACTGGTGCTGCTAATCTTCACAGTATCTTCACTCTGAATGTATAAGAGATGCAAAGCTAGCTGAGTATTTTTTACACCTGCTCAGGAATAAAGATGGCCGATTTGCATGTCATGCTCGCTGGCGTTACTTTGCTTTGAACTCGCAAATGTGGTGGAGAGCACTACAAGAAGGTAGAGTGTATGTTAAACAAAATTTAAATGCCCAGCAGTGTACCATTGAAGATTTACAGAAAATGCTTGAGCATGATAGCTATATGGCAGACCGTATTGTATGATTTGGTGAAGGTTTGTGGGGATCTCATCAGTTTTGGTTCAGATGTCAATCTGAATTGTCGGATATGATTAAGCAGTTAGGTACTCAAGTGATGCTATTTTTTACCTTTAGCGTCACCGATTTTTATTGGCCTGATCTGCACACCTTGATACCACATGGTCACTCTTTGGATACATTATCTAAATAGAATGCTAACAAATATAAGCAGAAAGACTTAATCAACAATCCTCATATTACTGCTTGGTATTTTGAGAAACGCTTTAAATTGCTTTTTGAAAAAGTATTGGTCTCAAAATGGAACCTCGAGGATTGGTGGTTTCGTTTCAAGTGGCAGCATCATGGAAGCATTCATGTACACGGTATTGCTAAAAGAAAAGACGCTCCTGTTATAGATTGGAGTAAAATAAAAGAAGATGAAGAATTGATGAATAATGTAGTACAATACCTGGATTCATTGGTCACTACGATTAATTCCAGTCTTAACGTGCCATTTCCCAAATGTCATCCCTGCAAAAAAAGTTCTGAAGAGCTGCAATATGACTTAAAGGATTATGTTGAGTTAATTAACAAGGTGCAACGTCATACCCAATGTAATTCTTCTTATTGTCTTCAGGTTGATCGCACAGGACGTCAACATTGCAGGTTCAGATATTTAAAAGATATCACTGAACATACTTATTTAAGAGATGATAATGGTAAATCTGAACTAATTACTGTGAGGAATGACCCACTTCTGAATCCTCATGATCGCATATAGCTTCAAGGTTGGCAAGTGAATGTTGACTTGAAACCAGTCCTTAATTTAGAAGTTGCATTACGCTACATCTCAAAGTAGGCAAGTAAATCAGAACTTCGCTCTGCAGCTTTCTCAGAAATTTTATCCAGAATTGTTAATAATAGCAATCCAAGTGATTTGTCCTTTGCTGCGATTCAAGGTTTACTGCTTCAAACTGTTGTAGAACATGACATTTCTGCACAGGAGACATGTCATTTACTTTTTGGACTTCCCCTTTACCGTTCCAGCTGGCAGTTTGTCTCTTTGAACCTGAATAAAGATGCCCCTTGATGGATTTGTGGAACCGGAAATGTTCACTTTTTGGCAGATGATAACGACAAAGTTGGTCAGACCGTGCAATCTCCTCTGCAAAAATATTGAACGCGTCCTGTTGAACTTGAAGACATTTCACTTCACCAACTATACCTAAAATATCCTATTCTAAAGGTTGCTGGAAACAGTGCGAATGTAAAAGTATCGTCTGTATTTGGCCACATCCTTCATCTCTCCATAATGGTTCTCAATGGGAGGACTTCTGTTGATTTACTTGGTCTACCTTTGGACAACCTAGAAGATGATGTTAATGAAGACGAAAGTGACTAGGATTGTGAAGATCTGGATGATAGTGAATGTGAGGATGAACTATGGGCCGTTTGGATAGTTCTTTCGGATATGAGACCTGATGCAGCATTTGATATTTCTTCCAATTTAGGTTCTCATATTATTGATCGAAATTATGACTGGGTTTCTGACTTTAGACTCCGTAAATCTGCGTAATATTACAGTTAAAATATTTTGAAAATTTACAAGACTGTAAACATGCGTAATATTACGGTTAAAATATTTTGAAAATTTACGAGACTGTAAACCTGCGTAATATTACGGTTAAAATATTTTGAAAATTTATGAGACTGTAAACCTGCGTAAAATTACAATTAAAATATTTCAAAAATTTACGAGACTGTAAACCTGCGTAATATTACGGTTAAAATATTTCAAAAATTTACGAGACTGTAAAATCTGCGTAATATTACGGTTAAAATATTTCAAAAATTTACGAGATTGTAAACCTACTATTCGATCGTTAAAGCTGCGTATGTAGTAGAACGTATACAAGGGCATGTGATACTATTGAATAATCAAAAATAATATAAACACCTTTTCTTTTATATAAACACCTTTTTTTTAAGTTTGGGAAAGCAAATTTATTTTTATTTACGAATTTTTACTATTTACAATTTTTATGTTAAAAATTAAAGTAAATTCTAATTTTTATTATAACTTAATAAAAAAATACACATTTGATACTTGTTCGCTACTATTTTATAAAATAGTACCCAGGCTGTACAGCGTGGACGTCAGTATCAGTCACAGCTCAAAAAAAACGTGAGTCTCCAGCCGATATTTGGTACAGATTGGGCCTAGCTACTCACTTAATAAATAATAAAAGAATAAAAATAATTATCTTCTACGATACGTAGGTAAGTTTCTCCTTGCCCTACGATC
>QZLH01000141.1:140314-155777 GCA_003833135.1 Oehlia diaphana | reverse complement strand
TATTATATTTAGAACTTCCCCAGTATCACCGTAGAAAAATGTCACATTTGGCCCGCATTACGGCGTTATGCACTAACACGTGAAAATAAACAGTGACGAATAATGGGTGATGAATAAGGTTTTGCCTACTCGAAAAAAAAACGGAGTCCCTCAAATACAGTACTTATAGAAAATGGAAACGCAGTGGGGTGTGACGGTTGTGATGAATAAAAAACGATCACGTGAATGTGACATTTTTCTACGGTGATACTGGGGAAATTTATATTTAGTTTAGGTGTATAATATTGTAATGTTGCAAGTGTAACATACGTAACGATTCTTGTGTTCACTTTTATTTTTAGATTTAGAATAGAGAACTAGAATCGAGATATTACTATAATAAGAAAAGGATTTGAAGATCGAAAATTGAAAATTTTGGAAAATCAATATTTACGAAAAGTGAAAAAAAAACGACATTTTTGAAAAGGATATTTTGCGAGGAAAAGATTTGTTAAAGTCAAAAAGTGGAAAAGTCAGAATGAAAAAGTTTAAAAAATGAAAAATCGAAATAATTTTATGAACTTTGGAAAATATTTTAGTAAAAAATAATGATCGACAGAAATTATAAAAAGGACGTATTGGAAAGAGGATCTATTATTAGAATTATCTTATTGGAAATATTATTAAACTGAGCATTATCTTTATGTTAAGACTGCGATGACAACGTGATTTATCACGGGCGTAGATCTTACAATACCAATCTCTAAAGACTATCCAAGTGACAAATGAACGGGATCGTAACACCGCTTCGAAGTGTAATGTTTGTTATATGACATCAAAGAATACGAAATAGTCAACATCATGTCCATAGATTTTGAATCGGGTATTACCAAAGGAAAGGACACATAATTAAGTGGGTGAGTATCATTCCGGATGAACGTATGAGCTCTTCCACCTTTGTTCCGTCATAAAATTTTTTGACATGAAAAATTTAAACTCCATTTTTACGATTCATAAACTTTACACATTTCTATTTTACCAAAAATTATTATATTTTAAGATTTTTCAATTAAATACCTTTTTTCAACAATAAAATTAATTTGTAAATGTCTCTGAATACATCATTTACTTAATGCAGAAATTTCTCAAAAAAAAATCTCACATTAGTTTTCTCAAACAAAAATCTATATCTAAAAATTCAAATGGATTTTATTAAAAAATTTCCATAGACTATATAAAAAAAATTTTTTCGTTAAAAAAGGATTTTTTTAAAAATGAATATTATTAAATAAAAAGATTTTAGATGAATATTAAAGAATCTTACAATAATCACTTTTAATTTGAAGACTTACTGGAAAATTATATAGTAAGTCTATTTATTACAAAATTAGGTCCTAATATTATATACTGTATATTCTTCAGTAGTTCTTCAGTCCTATTATAGTAAAATTATACGCTATGTAAAAGAATTTTTTTTTTATTACTAAATTTATTGTAATATAATTAAATTTAATAATAGAAATGAAAATAATACAACATAAAAAAACCAAGTAAATTATTGGAACATAATTACTTCATTCTCATATTTTTTTTATCATATCTGTTATTTTATTTTTGTAAACTTCATCTATATAACAAAAAAAATATGTTTGGATTTTGATACTACAAAATTAATAAATAGTCCACCGAATAACAATCATTGATTGTTGTTTATCAAATTATTTGAATTTTAATAAGGATAATATTCTATTGGTAGTAATATTTTACTTTTTTTGGTTATGAGGCGTAAAATATTACGCCTCAAGGTCACAAAATTTATGTGGGACAACATGAAATTTTGATAAACAATTTATCAAATGAATGAAGTTAAAATAATTCATTCATTCTTTCTTTCTTATTGATTACATTATGTCCACTCTTCGATATGAATTAATTGGTGCAACAATTAGTAGAGCAACAGCATTAACAGATACTAATATTTACAATAGTTTACACAAACGATTTGAATTTCAAAAACAAACAGTCCTTGCTGATAAAATTCTTACAAATGATGAAAAAACTTATGCAATAAGATGGATAACTAAAAGTTATGATCGAAATAAAGTTATGTTTAATGATGGTACAAAAAGAATTTGTGAAAATTGTAAGCAAGAATGTTTAGCCACATTATATTGTGAATATTGTGTTCGAAATTATTTAAAAGAAGATTTTTCAAATTGGACATCTGGAAATGATGATATTGATAATTTAATACAGAAATGCCAATTGGAAACAACTAGACCAAATGTAATAGTTGAATGGATCCCATATAGTAATTTAGTTGATATTAAATATTTAACAAAAGGTGGATTTTCTGAAATTTATACAGCAGGTTGGATTGATGGACATTATGATGAATGGGATTCTGAAAAAAAACAATTAACGAGACGCAGAAATCGTGGTATAGTGCTTAAAAAATTAGAAAATGTTGAAAGTGCAAATAAAAGTTGGTTTGATGAGGTTTGTATTATTATATTTTATATTTTATAAAATTGTTGTCATTTTTGTATTAGCACTAGTATTTTTACAAATTATTATCTTTTAGGCTAAATCGCATTTAACTATAAGTAATAAATGTCCAGATGTTGTTCAATGTTTTGGTTTAACGCAAAATCCATCAAATGGAAATTATATGCTTGTAATGATGAAAATGGATATAGATTTAAGAAAATATTTACAACAAAATCATAATCAACTTACATGGAAAGATAGAATGTACATTATTCATAAAATAACTCTTGCACTTTATCATATTCATAAAGAAAAAGCAGTGCATAGAGATTTACATTCTGGAAATATATTATATTCTGTATTAAATAATACTTGGTGTGTTAGTGATCTTGGATTTTGTGGACCTGCTGATAAATCTTCAACAAGTATATATGGAAATCTTCCTTACATAGCACCCGAAGTTATTGTTGGAAGAGAATATACTTTTGCATCTGATATTTATAGTATTGCAATTCTTATGTGGGAAATTTCATCTGGACAACCACCATTTATAAATTATGAACATGAAAATGATATTGTAATGAATATTATTAATGGTATAAGACCAAAAATTGTGCCAGGAACTCCATTAGAATATAAAAATTTAATGATACAATGTTGGGACGCTGATCCATTAAAAAGACCTGATGCTGATTCACTTGTGGAAAAAATGGAAAAAATTAATATATATTTTCAAAATATGACAGATGAATTATTACAATCTGAAATAGATAATTTAGAAATGAATAAAGTAGAAGAAAGTTATACAAGTAGCAGATTATTTACAAGTAAAATTCATCAATTTGTTGAAAATCTACCCGAACCAAGAAATGCAACAGAGGGTATGAGTGTATAATATTTTATTAACGATTCTAAAATTTTAATTATTGATTACTTTTTTTTGAATTAAATTATTATAGTGGAACAAGAAGGTACGAATTAATGATTTCTTTCCATTTTTTAATTATAATAATTTAATTTTTAAAATACTTTATTTTCCTACTAATAGCATTTCATAGTAAATTGTATGATTTTAGCATTCCTGATAATAGTAAGTATTTAACAAAGATTCGTTGAATTTTTTTCATAACAATGTTTAAAATTAATAATTGTTTTCAGTTAATGATTTTAACAAGTCAAATAAGCAGAATAGTAACAAATCATCAAAAGTAATCAATATTTTTAAAGGTAATTTTATAATTGTATATTAGAAATAATAAATTGAATTTTATTTAATATTAAATCAAATTCCTAATTTTAGGTAGTAGTAAAAGATTATCTAAAGTATTTAAAAAGTTGCAAATATATTCGAATGGTAAGTAGTAAATGGATTATCATTGTATCATTTCATTTATTAAACGTGACTCATTTAAAATTTAGATGATAAAAAAGAAATAATTCAAAAACAAACAAAAAGGCAAAATATTAATATCGATGGTAGGCGAAAATTTTGCAACAATGATTTCAATTTTATATTGAATTTAATTTTATTTATTTATTTCTTACAGATGATAACGACACATATAATAATCCAAATTTTCATTCAAAAGAACAAGATGAGCTGGAAATTCCTGATGGTAAGTTTTCTTAATTACTTTATTATTCTTTATTTTATTTACTAAGATGTTATTATTTGTTATTTGTTTATTCCTTAGATGGATTTTAATTGTCTTTTGGTAAAATTGAACAATTATTTTTATATTTTAAAATTTTTATCATTTATTATTTATGCTTTATTTTGAATTATTTAAACACTAAGACTAGAGTAGTAAAATGTTTTACGAGATTCTTAGTTTGTAATTTAAATAATTATATAATAAATTTAAATTAATGAGTTATCAGTAAATACTAATTTTGTAAAATTATAATTTTACGAATTTAAAATAAATTTATGGCATAAGCATTGAACAATAACTTATCAAATCAAAACTACACAACAGATAGGTAATCTAATTTAATGGTTCGATATTTTAAAGTTAATTTTTTATTTAGGTTTATTGGCAAAAAAATTGAGATCGCGTATAGATTCGTCGTGTCATGGAAAATTCCAGACAAAGACTCGAATCACATACAATTGCAAAAAAGTTATTCAATTTTAATGTTTTTTTTTTTAATCATAGATCTTGATAATTCTGCAGAAGTTCTTCTCCAAACTTGAATATGACTTTAATAAAAATATTAAGGTGAGCGATTTTTTAAATTTCTAATATCGTTATTCGTTACATTATTTACTTGATAATTATATTGCAAAAAATACAATTGAAAGAAATATTTAGAAAAATGAAATTAACATGTTTGTGTAATGTTTATATTGACTTTATATAATTTGCGTTATGTTGAAATAAATAAAATGAGGAATTTCCGTTTCTTATTTGTAAAGTATTTCATTAAAAATTGTGAATAAATTAGTAAGTTTATATATTTCATTATTTAGTACATGCAGCTTATTTTTTTTTTTTATCAAACGTACATTATTTTTTATTAAGGTGTTCTTTTCATTAACATAGAATTAAAAAACGTAAAATGAATTATTTTGAGTGGAAGCAAAGTGTTGGTATATTTGGAAGAAACAAAGAGTAAACGAAATGGTGAACTATTTTTATTTTTTGATTTACAATGTGTTTTTAAATTAATCCATTTAAAATTTATTATATGACTAATAAAAGGATTTATTTTTAATTATTAACTTTTACTATTACAGACAGACTTGTCTATAATCACCACTTTTGACCTTGGTAAATTTTCCAAAAAATGTGCTTACGAAAAGGTTTTTATATAATGTATAATAAAGAGTATAATTTTAATATCAATGGTATTATGATAATTAAAAAAAGTTTAATATAATATTAAATAAATTCTCAATGAAACACTTGCTTTCAAAACACTTTAAATAAAAAGTAATTTATTGTCACTAATTTTGTATGTATCTTATTTGTCTATTTTTAGATTTTAACGATTATGAATTAATTAATAATTTTTTACTTGTATTATATAATTTTTTTTTTTTGGAATAATGAAATTTTTCAGCCTTCATTTATAATTCCTCATTAAAATACTAAAAGTTTAAATAATAGTTTGCTAAACTCGTGTACAGTATACAACAATCGGCTGAAACTAAAATACTAATGCCCAAAACTCGCCGTTTATCATTAATTCGACTAGTGTATGAAGTTGAATAGTTACAAACAATTAATAAGATATTTATTTTATATTTTAATATTTTACACTTATTCAACGATTGTTCATTAATAAAATTTAAAAGTAATTTCCTACGCTAAAATAGGTTTTGATAGCTATTGCAAATTAATTTTCCTTCTCAAATATTTTAAAAAATATATATATAATCTTTCAATTCGCGCTTTAACTAAATCAAATAAAATTACAAGAATATTTACTAAGTACTTTAGATCTCCCATCAAATAGGAGCCGAATGAGATTATCATTAACTTTCCCCTCACTTACATCGTTTAACGATTCCCTATTTCTCTATTCTCGATTTCTCGTCCTGAATAGAAATTAATTGGCCGCAGTTGCAGGTCATGTGATACTTACGTTTTATATTTTGAAATTATATGAATTTGTCGCTATGTTAATTCTATTTTACTACGTCATTGACGAAATGTCAAAATGTAACTTTTAAAATTGTTAATTCTATTTGTTCATAATCAATGTTTCTAATAATATGAAGATAAGTTTTGACGTTCTATTAACAAAAAATGTTGTACTTTCGTTGAAAGAGTTTTTAATATAAATCAAACTACCGTATTTGATACATAAATATAATCGCACAATTTAATTTCCGTATCTAGTAAATATCTAAAATAAATAAATAAATAAATAAATCGTTTAATACTAAGAAACGCTCTGAAAATTTTAAAAAAATATTACCATCAGAAATTTCAAGTTCATCCTGTCCTTCCGAATGAAGATTTGAATTATTGATTTCATCACCATCATCTAAATATACAATAAAAAAAAAAGAACTAAAATAGTGTAAAATCGTTTACTATTATTTCTACAAAAAGTTTACCTACCATTGATATCAATAATTTTCTTTTTTATTCGTTGTTGAATTGCTTCCATTATTTCTTTTTCGTCATCATCTAAATTTTAAATATTATATTTAATAAAGTGAATGTCCGTCGTTGAGATCGATATATTCGACACTTACTATTGGATTTTAATTATAACTTTTTAAATTCTCTGTGTAAATATTCACTACTATCTAAAGTTAATTAATTCCAACTTAGTATTATTTAACAAATAAAGTAAAATATATTACAGTTATTATTCTTGATGGTTTTTTTATTACTTGATTTATAAATATAAAAATCATTAACTATTATACATCTAAATTGTTATCGTTATGTATAAATTCAAAAAAAAATTCAATATAATTAAAAATACACACTACCATTAGGAATACTAAAATCATATAATTTTATTATGAGATGCTGTTAAAGATAAGGTTTTAAAAAAATTAACAACTAAAATTTTTTATTAAATACGCAAAATAATTCTTTTTTAGCTGTTAGTATTCAAATACATTTAGATTACATACCTCTTCAAACCAACTTTTTTAAAATTTTCAACATTTTCTAATCTTTTAAGTATTACTTTGTGAGTTCCAATTCTTTTTAATAGTTGTTTTTCAGAATCCCATTCATCATATCTCATAAATTTCGGAAAATCCACCTTTTGAAAAAATAATAGATTTTATTTGAATTCTCTCCAAACAAGGCCACCAGTACCGGTTGATACACAGCGTGTAGGCGCGATTTCACCCATTTGTTCGCATTCATGATGAAATGAAACCAACAATTTTTTGATTACATTCTTTTTTTTCTTCTTTTATTTTCCCTACTGTCTTTCATTATTTACGTGGTCCTTACGCATTCACATTTATTCAAGTCATTCTTTTTATCTATCCTATTATCTTAACTTTCTTCTACTTCTGCTTTATTTCTCTTTATTTTTTCTCTTTTTTAGTCTTTTCCTTGAAAGCTCGAAAAATCTAATTTAACTAATTTTGAACATAATTCTTGAGATTAACCATGGTTTTAACGGTTAGAAAGTGATGTCACGAAATGAAAGTTTGTTGCAAATTATTATGAGGAAAAAAATATATATATAGCAAATTATTGCGAGAAAAAAAAAATTGCAGCAGATTTTCACTTCCCACCATTTCTACCCATAAGCTGTCCTCCACTCAAATTGACTGTTGTGAAGTTCTAGTAAACGAACTTTTGCAGCTCGTTCTCACAAATCGAGCCTGCACTCTTCAAGTGCTAAAATTCGTTCTTCCTTTTCAATATTTTTCCCTACCTCTCGTGCTCATTAATTCGTTTTAGTTCATTTGGCGTTTTCCAAAGTTGATTCATCTTTTTCAAATCATCCTATAAAATTGAGAAAAAAAACGTGAGTATACGTAAATAGTAAGTATTAAGTAGGAAAGGCAGCAAGTGACTGGCCGGGAATCCAAGACATGACCAGGAAAAACTTTCCTTCACCCAAGGCAAGCCAGTAACGGCCAGGAAACTCTCCTTCACCCAGGGCAAGCCAGTAACGGCCAGGAAAATATTTCCTTCGCCAGGGCAAGCCAGAAATGGCCAGGAGAATACTTCCTTCGCCCAAGGCAAGCCAAAAAATCCAGGACACGGCCAGAAGAAAACCTTCTTCATCCAAGGCAAGCCACAAGCCAGGAAAAGATTTCCTTCACCCCGGTTGGTCTCCTGCCAAGTGTAAGTTCGATTAGGGAAAGTATATAACTGATTTCTCCTTCAGAATCAGTAGACCCCAATTTAAAAACTTGCACTTCAACAAAATTACTTACTTTTTTCAAGCAAATCAACTAACTGTCTTGTGATCTTTATTTTGCGCTTATAAGAAGATTCCTGCAATATCATATTAAGTTATCTATAGAAGACTCTACGAGTTAAACCTTGCTGACAGTGCTCTATATTGTTGAGCGACCAACTGTCAAAGTCTTCTAGCGACCAATATTTGGAGCTTTTTTCAAAATACTTTAAATACTTGTCGTCCATGATGAAAAAAATTATGAAGGAAAAAAAAGATGAAAGACAGAATATTTATATACAACACTTGACGTAATTATCAGAAAGTCGCGTTTTACGCGTTTTGCTAGATCAGTTCATATCTGACAAATAATCTCGCGTTTTATTGATACAGAGTTTATTACAAACTTGACAGTAATCAATATGGAAAAAAGAAAATATCAGAAAATCGCGTATTACGCGTTTTACTTTTTACTAGATCAGTTCATACCGATTTCACTGAAGGTGAAATTAAACTGAATAGAGGAAGCAAATCTTGAAGTAATAAATGTCCCACCGAATCTGCGCCCATTACTTTGCCTTAAACATCTTCTGGCGAAAAATTATCTGATGTAGAGATGAGTACAGATACCAGCTGTATCACGCCAGTCAAATTCAAGTAAGTGTACCATCCCCATTTTCCTCCGGTCAGGCAAGATCATCTAACAAATCCAGACTGGTCTTTATTACATATGGGATAAGGTCACTGAACTATTAAACACAAATCTATCGCCATAACTCTCACTATACTTTAAGGATATATAAGGAAATTGCTCTAGCATTTTGTTAATGGCGGATTTTCGCTTCTCTTCTGGATCATCAGGTAAAATAGAGATAGGAAGTGAAGGCAAAAACATAAAGAATGATATAGAAGGTCAATGGGATTGTGGTGAGTATTTCGGAGAACGAGCTTATTACTTAAATAATTGATATTTTTTAAAATATTATAGGGACCATTCAACTATTTTACTTGGCGCCATTTGACATTTTTGTATTAAATCATCAATATCATCATTATCAGATTTCCAATTTATAAAATCTGATCTTAAATAATTTCGAACATAAAATTCACAATATAATGTAGCTAAACACCATTGATTACAATTTTCACAAATTCTTTTTGTTCCTGAGTGAATTGTAATTAACTTTATTTCGATCATAAGATCTATTTAACCATTTTATCGCTTCAATTTTTTCATCATTTGTAAAGAATTCTATCAGCAAGAACTTTTTGTAACTTGTTTATGTATATCATTGTAAATATTAGTATCTGTTAACATTGTTGCTCTATTATTTGTTGCAAGAATTAATTCATATCGAGGGTTAGACATAATTTTAATTTTGAATAAAAAGGTATATTTTTTCAAACACGTACTGTACATATTCATTTTAACTCCAAAATTCTCGTGTAACTCTAATTAAGCATGGCTCATTGTGAATCTTAAATTTAAATCTCACAGAAAAAAAATATGCTTTTAAAAGCCGAAATTTGCGTACATTTATTAGGGGATTGCCTTTGGTGTATGATTTCATATCGGGTGATTTTCACCAAGTTCCTATTGGACGCGAATAATTATATTTACATATAGTCATGTTTTGTATATTATATTCTTTTATTAAGTTCGAATTCATATTAAGTTAAAGTGATTTCTGAAATAAAAAGTAATTGTAACTGAACATATTATGTATTAAAATTGGTTATTCACTATATAATAGTAGTATTATTCTAATAAATTTATATGATATATTTCTCACGTTCTCACGTTAGATTTTAGTTATTTTTAACAAAATAAGCGCAAGATATATTATAACTTAATTTTATCACCTGTACTGCAAAATGCAAAGTATCACATACAATTTTTTAAATGAGGTTTATTAAACTTAAGATTTACAAAACCTTCTTTAAAAGTTATAATCAGGTTCTCCCGACTGAAGATAATTATACTTATGTACAAATTAAATGTTTTTATGGATGATTTAACTAATACTTGACTTTTTATGTCATTGTCATAATAAAATTATAAAATAAAGATAAGGCTTATGGTTTACTTACAATGAAAACCCTAAGTCAAGAATAAATATTGGCGATTGCAATGAAATAAAGTTGGAGCCATTCTTGATAATGAATGTACTAAGTAATTTATTACGATATTTATTAAATATGATTATAAAGTACAGTTATGTCTCATAATATCAAATGATTTCCACGTGAAATCTCAGATTTGATAAGTAATAGAACATAATCCTTAATTTCGATTCATCAGTGAATGCCAACTTCGAAACTAGATTCGGCATGCAATCCAACCTTTTATTTGTAATGTATATTATTAATTCTACTAGGATAAGCATATTCGTTTGATCTATCAACTAGAACCTGATTAAATAATCTAACTTGAGAATTCATTAAGATTTACGATCAGACCTTCTTTTTTAACAAGGGAAGAAATTCTTATTTCGTCAAATTAAAAGTAGAAATTTAAAAATTTAAGTTCCAACGGTTACAAACATTATTATAAGTTTGATTATTATAAGTTTAGCTGGCCCATTCATTAACAAAAAAATTATGTAAATATTTCTGTGTTATATTTATCCGTTTAGATAATAATTTTTATAATACTACTGTAGGTCCTAACTGCCCCTATGTCACCCGAAAATCTGCCCAAAAATTCCGCACAGGGCCGGTAACACGTAAATAAACTGTGACGACTAAGGGCGCGACAAATAGGATTTGGATAACCGAAAAAAAAAACTAAGTCCCTCGGATACTTATAGAAAATGGAAACACAGAGGGATGTGACACGACTGACACGCGTGATGAATAAATTTACTATTGCGGAATTTTTTGGGGTTAATGTAGGTCCTGATAAGCTGCACCATAACAAAAATTGTTGACGTATTGATTCTTCTTTCATTGACAAAGTATTTTTGAATATTTAATATTATGATGATTCGTCCTTTAAAGAAACGACATATCATATTGTAAAATTCAGTTTATACATCACTATGAGGCGCAGTAATCATTTAATCTACTGTATACTGTAATTTATCTACTATTCCACTTTATATTATATTTCACTAACATTTTTTTTTCGTTTGTTTTAAATCAAATCATTTTGACCAAAAAAAAAAAAGTTTTGTTAAGATTTTTTAAAATTTCTTATCTATGCTCAATTACAATTGGAATTATTTGTAAAATATCTGTTAAAAAAAAAATTGTTATTATATACTATATAGCTGTAAATTAATGTTAAAATATTAACTGGAAAATAGATTTTTGTGATATCACATATTGTTTTTTTTCATTTAGTCTTCAAATGATTATCAATATTAGATGAGATGTCTCGAAAACAAAATCTTTTAATCAAAATTAAAGAATTAATGAATTTTACTCTTTAAATCAACTTAGGCGGTTAAATCGTTACTTTATTTTAATCTATCCTTTAATAAAACAATTTCGATCATAATAAACTAATATAAGAATTTGAATACCAATAATCAACTTGTATGATTTTTGTAAACATATATTTGGAACATATTTCTCATTTAAAAATTGTAATGTTGATGAATATTTTTTTTTTTTTTTTTTTTTGAATATTTCATTGAGCTTGACATAAATATTTTTATTACTTGAGTAGCCAAAAAACCGGAACTATAGAGTTGGTGCTTTTTAATGATAATAATAATATTTAAATTTTGAAAAAATATTTTGATGCTAATTTGTAGGATAAGGAATGAAAAGAAAGCAATAAATATTAAAGATCGATTTTATGTGTTAATAATAGCTCATCAAATGGCTTAGATAATATATTGATGGAGGGGATAAAAAATCCTCAATTATATAATAAATAGTGTTATTCATGTACGATTTTTTAATGAATTTTAATATTTTTTTTCGAAATTCACTCAAGTACTATAGGAAATCAAATTTATAAAATATAAACACATTTATTTGTTCCGCGCCAAGAAACAAAATTTTAATTTGTATGGTGCACACTGGCACGACATAAATTAAAGTGTTTGATCAACAATTTGCATTTACTAATTTATCTCCAAATGAATGAACTTGAAACACAATACTTTCTTTCCTTTCAATTTATTGATTATATTATGTCCACTCTTCGATATGAATTAATTGCTGCAGCAAATAATAGGGCGCTTTTATTAGCAGATACTAATATTTACAATGATATACACAAACAATTTGAATTTAAAAAACAAACAGTCCTTGCTGATAAAATTCTTACAAATGAAGAAAAAACTGTAGCAATAGAATTATTAATTAAAGACTATGATCGAGATAAAGTCATGGATAATGATGGTACAAAAAGAATTTGTGAGAATTTTCAACAAGAATGTTTAGCTACACTTTATTGTGAATATTGCGTTCGAAATTATTTAAAAGAAAACTTTTCAAATTGGACATCTGGAAATGATGATATTGATAATTTAATCCAGAAATGTCAATTGGAAACAACTAGACCACAGAATATAGTTGAATGGATTCCATATAGTAATTTTGAAAATATTAAATATTTAACAAAAGGCGGGTTCTCAAAAATTTATACAGCAGATTGGATTAATGGAAGTTATGATGAATGGGATCCTAAGGAACAACAATTAATAAGATTTGGAGATGAAGAGGTAATACTTAAAAGTCTAGTAAATGTTGAAAGTGCAAATCAAAGTTGGTTTGAAGAGGTTTGTATGGGTTTATTCTAAATTTATTTAAATTCTTAATATATTTTATTTAACTTTAAAATTTTAATTTTATAGGCTAAATCACATTTAACTATAAGTAATAAATGGGCAAATTGTTCAATGTTATGGAATGACACAAAATCCATCAGATGGAAATTATATGCTTGTGATGATGAAAATGAATATAGATTTAAGAAAATATTTACAACAAAATCATAATCAACTTACATGGAAAGAAAGAATTAAAATTGCTTATTATATAATTCTTGTACTTTATTATATTCATAAAGAGAAAGCAATTCATAGAGATTTGCATTCTGGAAATATATTGTATTCACAATTTAACAATACTTGGTGTATTAGTGATCTTGACCTGCTGATAAACCATCAAAAAGTATATATGGAAATCTTCCTTACATAGCGCCTGAAGTTATTGTTGGAAGAGAATATACTTATGCATCTGATTTGCAATGCTTATGTGGGAAATTTCATCTGGACAACCACCATTTATAAATTATGAACATGAAAATGATATTGTAATGAATATTATTAATGGTATAAGACCAAAAATTGTGCCAGGAACTCCATTAGAATATAAAAATTTAATGATACAATGTTGGGATGCAGATCCATTAAAAAGACCTGATGCTGATTCACTTGTGGAAAAAATGGAAAAAATTAATATATATTTTCAAAATATGACAGATGAATTATTACAATCTGAAATAGATAATTTAGAAATGAATAAAGTGGAAGAAAATTATACAAGTAGCAGATTATCAAGTGAGATTCACAATTTTGAAAATTTACCTGAACCAAGAAATGCGACAGAAGGTATAAGTGTGTAATATTTTTTATTAATGAATATATTTATTTTAAAATACATTATTAATGTTCTCTTTTTTTTGAATTTATATTATAATAGAAGAACAAGAAGGTATAAATGTATAAATTGATAATTTCTTGTCGTCTTTAATCATTATCGTAATTTAATTTTTTTAAAATAATTTATTGATTTTATTACTAACAGCATTTCATAGTAAATTGTATGACTTTAATATTCCTAACAATAGTAAGTACTGTATCTATTAACGTTACCATTGTTTAATTTTTTTATAGTAGTTTATAATTAAGTTGATATTTGTTTTTAGTTAATGATTTTAATGGATCAAATAAGCAATATAGTAAGAAGTTATCAAGTATAATTAAAAATGATTTATTTAAAATAAATAAGTTAAATATTACTAATATCTATTTCTATATTCTTAATTCTAGGTGATAGTCATAGTGAACAATTACCCAAAGAATTTATAAATTTACAAATAAATTCAAATAGTAAGTGAATAATGAATTTATTATAGCAAATTAATTCATTAAATAACGTGACTTTTATTTTAAAATTAATATGACGAAAAAGAAATAATTCAACAACAAATGAAAAGGAAAAATATTGATAATGACGGTAAGTAAATTTTGTCAATATATTAATTTAATAAATTAATGTGGCTTTTATTTAAAAATTTAGACGATGAAAAAGAAATAACTCAACAAAAATCAAAAAGACAAAATATTGGTGATATTGATGGTAAGCGAAAATTTGTAACTATAATTTCAATTTTATGTTACTTTTAATTTATTATTTTTTTAAGATGATGACGATGTATATAATGATCCAAACCTTCATTCAGTATTTACTGATCTGTATTTATCTATCAATTATTTATTCATTAGACGGGTTTTAAATTTTCCTTTGGTAATAAGTTAATGATATTATTATTATATTTAAAGTGTTTATCATTTATTTATTTATTCTTTTATTTTGAATTATTTAAGTACTAATACTAGAGTAGTAAAATGTTTTACGGTTCTTAGTTTGTAATTTAAATAATTAAATATAAATATTTTCTTTTTCAAATTATTAAATATATAAATTATATATTATATATAAATATTAATGTTTTATAAGTTTAAAAGATCAAATTATTTCGATTGGGAATTCTATATGTTCGTGATCAATAAATCTAAATTTTTTTAAAATTATTTATATGTAAATTTCTGCTAAATTAGTGCTCTGCATAATTCGGGTCTAACCCGGATAATTCAATCCGAGTGAATTTTAAATCGGGTCGGTATTAACAATTTTAATAACCCGTGACCCGCATGACCCGACCCGTCGGGTCGGGTCATTCATTTCCTTGACTCGAGTTTTGACCCGAATTAGACCCGGATGATAATTAAATCACTGAATACATATTGATTACACGTTAAATATTGTTTACGTTATAATTGTGTTAGACAAACGAAGTAGTATATCCCCACCTAGCGAAAATGGCTAGTTATTAACATTACATTAACTAATAAGTTGATTTTGATGATTAATAAAGCCCAGTAGAAAGAGTATTTTCCAGTGGAACCGATTTGAT
>QZLH01000141.1:97370-139445 GCA_003833135.1 Oehlia diaphana | reverse complement strand
ATATTATTAAGCATACAGTATATTATCCAATGAAAATTACTAAACTTTCGGGTCTAACCCGGGTTATTCGAATTAAATATATTCGGGTCGGATTAAAATCGGATCATTTCTATTTTTGCCAGGTCGAGTCGGATATACTCTCCAAACCCGACCGAATCCGACCCGGTAGGAGCACTATGCTAAATACTCTGTGTATGATCGACTAACCAAATGTTTAGAACTTTTTTTTCGTACTTTCAGAATTATACTCGTCCGTCTCTCATCATCAAATTTCTTCTTCTGAGGAGTATACATCAGAAAAATAACGTTATTAAAATATCTATCCATTTATAAAGTTGTTCATCATGCCTTTGTAGGCGAAGTATTGTTTCATGTGTTGTACTTGTAATTAGTAGGATTTTTACTTATTTTTGACTTATATATAAAATTTTTGTATGTGAAATTTTTTATATTATAACTTACAAAACAAATTAAAAAGTGATGAAGATAAATCGCTGTTTAGATTACTAAGTCCAAGTTTTTATTAGTTAGTATTATGTAATTGTTTTTAACTCATTCAATAACAATTCAATTTTTAAATTTTTAGATCTCATCCGTCCTCGTGACACACACACATCCATTAGTTGGGTGCTTTTTAATTCGTTCGATTATCCGTTTGTATATTTATAGGTTGATTTGTATCCTTAAGTATTATGTATATTTTAAATCTAGAAGTATATTGAATTAGATTTCCAATGTAGTTTGTATCTTATTTCTTACAATGTGTTGGCAAATATGGTTTAACATTAATCAATAAAATTTAGGCGAGTTACTTTTGGGAGATGATATTATTATTCTTAAAAAATATTTTTTTGTTACTGGTGAATTTCTTTATTTTTCCAGATCAGATAGTATCGAAAGGACGAATATAATCATATAACTCAGTTTGAAAAATTGGAATTAATTTTCACTTTTCTTCTGCACTTTTTGCTTTAACAAATTAGTATTGTGCAAGTTTGAAATAAATTGATACACTTTTTTAAAATTCGTTGGTAGTTAATCTATAAACGATCGTCGGATATGTCATACTATCACATGATTTTACAAACTAGTACTTAAGTGTCGATGTTCGACAAATATGAACGAGAAACAATATCTTGGATTAATAGCTGGAAAATTAGTTTTGAAATTGAATTACAATTAAACAATTAATGAAATTGAATAAGTAGTGTAAGATAATTTTAGATCATTATTTAAACAACTGAAGTTAACATCCAAATTTCCGCGTTCCAACCTTTGTTTTACTATCTTGCAAAATCTTTCATATCTTCTCTAGATTGTTTTTTTTTACACTCAATTCCTTCATTTTCATTCCATAATTTTTACAGTCAGACTTCAATATACCGATATTCGATACATATCACTTTTGATAACTCTTTCTTCTATTTTTAATAGAGCGTACGTAGCCAACATGCTGGTCTGTAATGAATGGGTAAAAACAGTTTCTGGAATCGTTTTCTGTCATTTTGATATCTTGACTTTTTTGAAACATGTAAAAACTTTTATTCCCATTCCAATTCCAATTGATTCAGGAACTTGTACTTTTTTCTACTTTATTTATGACGTAATTCAAATTCAGGTAGACAAAGATAGCACCAATTTCTCTAAGTACCTGCATACTTGCTTACCTTTTATTATTATTTGAATCTTATTTGCTATCATATATTCAATTGGTAGCATCAAATTTAAATTAATGTTTTTGTCATTGTTCTTAATAATAAAAAAATCGTATATTATATAATGTCATATGTTTATCGCTCAATTTTGAATATTTTTATTTAAACAATGGTAATATATGACTAAATGACCTTCATATGTATTCGATAAAAAACTGGACGAAAGAATAAAAGATATATACAGTATTTTGTGATTTAAAGGTTACAAAACAAAATATTTCATATTCTTTTGATATCTTTAATAATAATTACTTCGAACTTTTGGTATAGCGATAAAATATATTACGCAGTTGTTGAAGAAATTGGGAAGAATTACGTTATACAGTTTGACGCTTCATCTATTCATCATCTTGTACAATACTTAAAGTTTTTTATTAATGGAAGTAAGATCACAACTTATAAACAAATTTAAAAATCTACACTAACAGCTAAACCAAGAAAAGTATGTTTGCTACATTCTTTTAATGGGTTGTTATTTGGCTTGTTGTTTACTAATATGTTTACTAATATCTTTAAAGAAAATCCCTAATACAGTATATTCATTTTTATGTAGTAATAATGATGATAAAAATAAATTTTCAGAGTTAAAAAATAAATAACGGAATGAAATGAAAAATAAGTGTGAAATTTTGAGAATTTTTATTTTTTTGAAAATAAGCTAGAACAAATACGGGATTGAGAATGTATAATTATATAGTACAGTTAAAATAATCTGGTTTTAATTTTTAAAGTAGTTACAGTAACACATACATACATACCTCCCTTCGCAGATTACACCAGCCATTCATGCATTAACGGACATGATGATGAATGGGTTCTAAAAGATAAAAATTAAATGAATTGAAAAATTTGGAAGACAAACCCTAGTAATAAATGTAACAATCCATAGAGATTTACTTGTTAAAAATCAAAACTCAACGCATTTAAGATTTTAAGAGTTGCCAAAGAATCTACAAAAGTAACAATCGTAATGATTGCTGGATCAAGAAATGAATAATGCAATTGTGAACATCGAATTGCAATTGTTAAGCGAGTGCTTACATTGTTTACATTATGGAAGTATATTACATTCTCAATCTGTAGACTTGCTGATACAACAATCATAATTCATTTCTGCTGTATCAAATATGCTGCGTGATGGACACAATTAATGGTACGAGACCTTTAGAATATCAAAAGTTTAACAGAACAACTGATTGATTAAAAAGGCCTATTTTATTACGATTAGCATACAGTACAAGTAAAATCTTATAGTATATTAATTATTTTTATTTGCATCATGTGTTATTGTTGATTAAATAATTTTGTTTATTTAGGTCAAGATTTATAATCCAAATATTCCCCAAGAACAAAATGGTTAGATAATTCTTTAAAATTATATAAAAAAAGAAATAATACACTTTTTATCTTAGTTTGTAAATTTAAATAATTTTATGTTATACAATATATCATTTGTTTTACGTATCTCGAATTTTCTTGTATGTTCGACTCAAGGAGGATTTTTATTTAAAAGTGGCGCAACTTGGTGCATGATTTGTTAATTCCGCCTGATACTCCTTTAAACTATCGCAGAAATTAAGGGATTTTACTATTTTACTAATTTTATATCGGTGATGACCTTAGGGGTGCATCATATAAAGGGGAACTTACACAAATTATATTTTTATAAAATTCATATGCAAGATATTAATTGTGCTCATAACCGCGAATTTATTTTTGTGACATTATTTACATTATTTATATTATTTATATTATTTATATTAAATGCGGGAGAAATTGGCTATTATAAGTTTATAATAGAATATTATTTCGATCGTCAATTCGCATTATATATAATCATCATTAACGAAGGGTATCACAACATTCATTGGATGAGATCCACGTTTTTTGTGGCATTTATCAATAAAAGAAAATGTCGGCGCAGCACACAGACCAATTAAAGTATATCCTACCTTTAAAGGGAAACAGAAGACTCCGATTATTAAATATGTTCATCGCCACTCATGCAGCCTTTCTACATTTTAAATAGAATTCTTTGTGACTGTTACGTGCGGAGAAGATCATAATCTAAATTTGGGGATTGAAATTTGATTTTTATATAAACACTAGATTTACTTTTTGTATTCCTTCACTCTCTTTATTTTTTTCGCTTAGTTCCCTTTAAATAATAGAGACGTATCATATATTTTATCCTCCTTTTTTTTTTATTATCGTCATTAAATTAAAGATAAATTGCATGTTATGTTTGTTACATTTTTTGATTTAAATAGAATTCCATAGTAAATTTCCAAAAATTGTTTGTCATTATTACGACTATTGCATTATTAACATTTGCATCATATTTGCATCAAAAAAGTTAATTTTTTTTTTTTTTTGAAAAAAAAGAGAAACCTTATTTTTTTTTTTTGGAAGATAATTTTAGTTTCTCCTTAACATTATTACATAAAAATATCGCATAAATTACCACGTTACAGAAAAAAAACTACACTTTTACTCACACAAATATTAACGACCATACACAAAAGATCATATTTCTTCTTTCAATGTCATAATTCTACATTCTTTTATTTTCCAACGGGGAAGAAATAAATAAATAAATAAAAACATCCCTTTTTTTTAAAATCATTTATTTCCTAAAAAAAATCATGATGACTGGCCCCTTTTCTTCAAAAAAAATATCGATATGTAATTTAATATTTAGTTTTTTATTATTATTTGGAAATTATTATATAAATTATGTTGATGCAAAATTAATATTATATGACAAAGAAAATAATGAGATTGATTCTTTAAAAAATTTTGATTTATTATTTTTAAAAAATTCTGATAAAAATAATTATTATAATGATGACGTTATTATTAGAGGAAAAATAGAATTTGCTAAATTTATAGAGAGAGATCAAAATGAATCTGATGGTTTATTATTTGCTCCTTGTACTCTAAATCCTATTCCAATAGGAGTTGCTTTATTGGTTATTCCTTTTGGTAGTGTTAATGGTACCCAATCTTGTGATACATTGTCTGACTTGATATTAAGGTAAGTTGGTAAGTTTAAGTTATTTGAACTTTAAAATTTTTTTTCTCTTGTAAGAAATTAAATAATTTTTTCCTTGTAGGAATAAATGGATAACACAAGATTTGATCTTACCTGATAATTTTCAAAATGGTTTGCCCGAAGGAACGACAATATTACCAAATGGAACGTATTCAATACCACAAAATAATCCATCATTACTATCAACAAAAAAATTTTCAAAAAGAAATGAACATTTTATAAATAGAAATGAAATGAATAATAAGATCATAATGAGAAAACGAGGGGAGTCAACTTCTGGAGTACCGCAAGTTATTTTATTTACATCTATGAATAATGGAGATCCCGGAATTAAAGAACCATTTGCGGTTGATCGTGATTTATTTAAAGATTTTAAAGTGGGCGTGACCCTGCTCCTTAGAAATGACATGTTACATTTGGAATCTCTGACTTCAACAATAGATAATGTTGTAATTACCTCAGGTAAGAGAAAAATTAATCTATTTTTAATAATAAATTTATAGCCATTTCACCTACCCCGCAATCTTTTCTTACCTTTATCTTTTTTTACCTTTATAAAGATGTTGGTCCATGGATGAGGTTAATTAATAGTCAAGATTTACTAGCATGGACAATTAATTGGGGAGTAACTTTTGGTGCTATATTTGTATTTACAATATATTCCATAATATGCTTCCTTGATTTATGGGATTTTGTCCTTAGTAATCCAAACATGTATATTCTGCCAGGAATAGCATTTAGTTCTCTCGGTAATTAGATGTTTTTCTGCTATTTAATTATTTTAATATGACATTATGATTAAATATACTTACATACTTTAAAACTTTATATAGCATCACTAATCATATTGGTTGTTGATCCTGACAACGTACGAGAGCGTTTTTCATTAGTTGGATTCACTATTCTTAGTGAACTTAACTATTTAATTTTATGTTTACTTTACGTGATATTACTATTTTCATGGTAATTTATTATTTTATCTTATTTATTTTTTCAAAATCTCCAATTAAATAATTTACTAATAAATTGTTTCTTAAATAGGGTTAGAGCAGCGAGAGAAATAACATTGTTTGATATAAGATTATCATCGGTCGTCAGAATTTCAACACGCATTTATCGCCATGTTTTATATTTAAATATATTATTAATTTTAATAACATTTATCATTCGCATATTGGAACGAACAAATTCAAATATTGGAAATATATTTATTCCATCAATTATATGGGAAATTATTTCCATTGCATTAATGAATATTGGATTTTTATCATTTGGTATATTTATGATATTGGCTTTGGCGACTGACCGAGAGGTTAAACAAAAAATTGGTGAATCTTTGGTTTTCAAATTTTCTAATAAGGCTGATAAAGAGAAAGCTATTAAAGTAAGGAAATATGCTATTTTTTTTTATTATCTTTTTATAGTCTGAATCAGAGTAATAATAATCTTTTTTTTATATTTACCGTATATATTAGGTGTTTATTATAATGACTATTTTCATGGTTTCATTTTCATTCTTGACCATCTCGAATGTATTTGTATCATCACTTTCTCCAACTGTATCGAACTTTTGGAAATCTAGAGTAAGCTACAATAATTATATTCGTCTTGTCGGATTTAGTCTTTTTTTTTACTAATCCATTATTTTTTTCGAATTTTCCTTAGACCACAAAAGATACGTCAACCTCATTGTCAATGATTTCAATGTTATTTTTACTTCGATCAAAGTCATTTTCACGATACTTGGTTAATCCATCATCATCATTACTTACTACACGTCCATCATCGCGTTCGTTAATACCAACACCTGAACAAATAGCAGAAGATGAAAGGAGGAATTCTGCAGCTTATACAATACGTACAGCTGTTGTTCGTCCCGAACCATCTTATAAAATGAACCCGAATCGTATTTCTGTCGATATGTCATTAGGAACGGGTGAAATTAGAAATAATTCTCCGTCTATAGCATTAATAAATAATAATAATGGTACTATAAGTGACGGTGATGGAAGAAAGAAAGTTAATTTCCTTAAAAGTGAAGGGAATGGTAATTTTGATGTTATTGATCTTTGATTTTCATATGATCATTTTATGAACTATTGAACAATATTATTATCATCTTATCATCATAAATTATTTTTTTTTTTTTTTTTTTTTTTTTAAATATTTTAAATTTTTTTTTTTTAAGTTTTTTTTTTTTTTTTTTTTTTTTTTTTTTTTTTTTTTTTTTTTTTTTTTTTGTCAAATAGATTACATTTGATCTTTGAGAAGATTATTCTATTATTGTATAGTTTTTTTTATCATTTTGTATTTAAAATAATTTTTTTTTTTTTTTTTTTTAAATTTTTTTTTTTTTTTTTTTTTTTTTGTCAAATAGATTACATTTGATCTTTGAGAAGATTATTCTATTATTGTATAGTTTTTTTTATCATTTTGTATTTAAAATAATTTTTTTTTTATTTTACTGAGCATTTTAAAAAAAAATACAATATATTTATTAGTTCATGTCTCAGTTCCTAAATTATAATATTTTTATTTTTTATAAAGAATTTTTATTAACATGTTTTTAGAATTAAAATTTTTTAAAAAATAGACCATAAAGATCATAAAAAAAAAGAAAGATTTTTTTTTATATAAATGAATCCTTTTCTTGATTATCCTTTTTATTTTTATTTTTTTCTTTTATTTATTAATTTTATTTAATTTTTTTTTTTTTTTTTTTTTAAAAAAAAATTAATTAATTAAATAATTTTTTTTTTTTTTTTTTTTTTTTTTTTTTTTTTTTTTTTAAAAAGAAAATGAATTAATGAAATAATTTTTTTATTTCTATATTTTTTTTTTCTACTTTCAATTATTATTATTTATTCTTTTTTCCTTTTTTCTTTTTCTGTAATTTAATTTAATATAAAAACTATACGATAATTTCTTTTTACGCGTTTTGGCATTATCTTTATTAAAGTTGCCGATTTTCATGTGATCGATTAAGTTTTTTTTATGACAATGACGATCTATTCGTTTTTATACGAAACTTGATAAAGAACCTACTTAGATCAAGTAATGTATCTCGCAGGAAAATGTCTATTATCAAATTAAAAAAAAAGAGCTAAAGGTCTTGATAACAAAATGAATGAATTGGCTTTTTTTTTTGTCACAACCTTTTTCTGTACACGTAATCAGCTTCAATTATTATAAAAAGCTTTTGAAATAACTACTGAATCTTTGATATAAAACAAATATGATTTAAATTTTAAAATACATTAGACACATAATACTTTAATTTTATTTGATAAAAAAAAAGCGGAAATAGAAATAAAAAAAAATCTTATTAAAAATCTTACATACAAAAAGCGATGATATTTTCTAATGAACGATAAAAATGATATGTTACAAAAAAAATAAAGTTCAAATAGTTCAAATTCGTAATATGTGAGTTAATTGAAATAATAATAAAAAAAAAAAAAAAGGATAAAATATTATTAGTGTGAAATTAAAAATTTTTACAATAAACTCAACAAATCACGAAAAAGTTTGCGCTTGCAAGTTATTTATATTTTCTTTTGCCCTTTTTTTGGTTTTTTTTTTGGTTTTTTTTCTTTTTTTTCTTTTTTTATAATTATAAAAAAAATGATAAATAATAAAGAAGGAAAAGTTAGGACAAGAAACGAACCATTTTCTCAGTATTAAATATATGTAGTATTACAGAAAATGAGTAGGACATTCTCTCCCTTTCCCTTTATTGAACCAATCTTGTAAACAATGATTGTGGTATGAACAAAAACAGTTCAGTCTCGCAACGTCTTCGCCTATAAAAATAAATATAAATTTTTTTTTTTAAAAAAAAAAACATAACAATAATATGGTTTCTTGCTGGTAGAAAAAGGATAATAATTCAAAATCTGATTTTATGTTGATAATATATGATATTGAAATAATCAACAAAAAAATGTTGATTTAAATCGTTGATTTTAACATTTAAATCAGATTTAAATTCTTGAATTTCTAAATTGTCACCCTTCCTACTTACAAGTGCCCATATAATTAGATTATTAATACTTACCGGAAAGGAATTCTTCGAGACAAATGGGACATTCTTGACCAACGAGGGGGTTATTTTGAGGGAGTTTGTAGACTGTAAATAAAATGATTCCGATTTGATGTGGCATGTGAATGGTTGAATGGGGAAAAATAAAGGAATGTGGTAGAAGTGTACCAACACAAAGGAAGCAAGACAAGAAACCGCGAATAAGTTATAATAATGTTTTTTTTTTCGCCAATGAGATATATAGTTCTTTCTTGCTACCCTGTAATTTGTTCCTCACCCACATATTTATAACCGCTAATTCCGTTGCCGGTGTTGTTATCGACACAATTGCTGATGTGTTCTTGAGCAGATTTTCCTCCCGATAATGGTACATTACAGACAGGACATTCGGTCATGGTAGAGTTATTGCTCATACGTCTTCTATGGTTCATGGTAGATGAACTAGAAACGATTGTTGCCGAAGTAAAGCTATTGGATCTCGGTCGAGATCGCATCGATTGGAAACATTTATCACACACGCGATGGTGGTGAGACTGACTTGCTTCACCACTTTGAGATGGATCAGTAAGTATTTGATCTGACGGTAAAATAACTCTTGCAGTAGAACACCTATCACAAACCACTTGACCACATCGTCTAGTTTAGTTCATCATAAAAAAAAAAAATTCAAAAAATAATAATATTAAAAAGAAAAAAAAAAAATACTATTATCCATATCGACTTTTGATTTTTTATAAAAATTTAATAGTCTCAGCTATAAAGTTCTTTACGAACCTGCAATGATGTCTCCTAATCCATAAACCAAACTTCTTATGACATCTTCGACACTCTTGTACATCTTCATCATTCTCCCATTTACCAAAAGGAGTAATATTATTTGCTTGCACATTTGCGACGGTTAAACCTAGTTGAGCATGTGCACGTGTCGGAGATACCACGGATGAATCACCAAAAAATGTAACCGCGTCATCACTTTGAAAAGTATGATTCCATGGACTTTCCGTTGTTTCATTACTTTTAAGACTTAATGTCGATGGAGCATGTAAATTCGTTATTGTGGGAGCAACACTATTTGGTCGACTAGCTGGAGTTACAGGAGATGATTCTATCCTAAATGGAGTTGGTGATGACGACTTTGAGATTGTTGGGGTTATTGGGACATCTTTAAAGCTTGGACTAGTAGGAGCTGTACCAGTATCAATTCTTTTTATTCTATTATCTAAATGCTCGGCATGAGCCAAAAAAGTATTTGCAAGAGATTTGGCTTCTTCTTTACGTGTTTGATTAGTATCATCTAAAATTGAAAGAACAATAAAAGTATAAATAAATATTTAATAAAAGGATAATACTTCCTAATCTAAAGAAAAAAAAAAAGGTAAAAACATACTTTTGCTTCCAGATAATAAAATTTCTATTGCTTCCGTATATTGTGCTAATTGATCAACTTCACTAGCAGATTTTTTATTAATAATCGATTCAGCTCGCTTAACATAATCGACACCATCAATTTGAGTATTGTTTTCTGAAACAAATTGTAAAACATTTCCTCCTTCTTTTGAAACATCAACAACACGTTTCATGACACGAACCCATCTTCTTCTTCTGACCCAACTTCCGCTATTGGTTAATGGTGAAGTGTACCAATTTTTTTCATTTTCTTCAAAATTTCTAGCATATTGCCACCCTTGCGAGTCAACACGTGGATGTGTCATATCAATTTGCCAATCAGTTACCCAGAACCAAGAATTGCGTGATTTTGAAGCAGTTGCATTAGAAATAGTTGAAGCAGATGATGAAATAGCAGCAACAGGTAATTTAACTTCATCTTTTGTAGTAGGTCTACCATCGGGAAGTGACCAAGGTCCTCGAAAATCACTTTTCAATAAACTATTAGAAGAATATTTTAGTGATCCACGAAGAGACAAACCAAATGACGTAGCCGAACGTTGATTTTCATGAACAATGACGGGAACAGTAATGTGACAATCATTAACATTATAGGGTTTATCAAAGTTTGGCATATCAGCAAGTTCTTTAAATGATGTGGCTATAAATTATAAAAAAGGTGAATTAAATTCATTTATATAAAAACGTAAATTTATAAAACTAATACATACGATTGGGTAATGCTCTTTTTCCTTTCCACCATTCGCGTTCTGCTTTTTCTAATAATCCACAAATATATATTTCTTGACTTGTAGCGGCAACATCATATGCATTTTCATTAAGTTTATTTTTTATGAAAGGATTCGAATGATGGTCTAAAAGGTATTCAACAGTTTCAATATTTCCTTTTGATGCAGCATTCACTAAAAATAAATGAAATAATATTTAGAAATCAAAAGATGATCAATTTTAATTAGCAAAAAATTAACAAATTATACACTTACTTAATGGAGTATACCCTTTATTACTCTTCACATCAATATCAGCTTTAGTATGTTCAATAAAATATCTTACGATCTTTAAGTGACCTTGAGCGGAAGCATTATGCAATGCAGTCCAACCATCATTGTCTCTCAAAGAAACATTAGCATCCTTTTGTATAAGTAAAGCAACAACTGAAGAATGACCATTATAAGAAGCTTTTAGGAGAGCCGTCTAAAAGGGAGAAAAAAAAAATCTTAATCTAATGAAGATCATCTTAGTAAAAGCAAAAGATCAAGCTCACGTACTTCTCCAGTTTGATCCTCAAGATCAACAATAGCTCCAGCATCAATCAACCATTTTACAATATCATAATGGCCACGCGAAGCAGCATAATGAAGAGGTGTCAGACCAGAAGAAGGACTGAAATCATTTGCAAGCAAAAATGCGGATGATGTTTCACCGGAACCTTGAGGAGCAAGTAACTCTTTAACCCTGGTGAAATTACCAGCAGCTGCTGCATCATGAATATCTAGGTCGCCTTCGATTGAACCGTCCTCAGAATATCGAGGATAACTTGTTGTAGTAGTTCCACGAAGATTATTATTATTAGGAAGCTTAAGTTGTTTCAAGTGAATGTTCCCATAATAACGATGAGCTTCCCCAGCAATGGGAGGAATCACCACCTCAGGGATCTCAGGGATCCGCATTGGAGCAAGTAACGGAGAAGATACCATCTTCTAGAAGTATTTTTAGTATCTTCTTTAAATTCAGTAGAAATATTATTATTCACGTTGAATCGTTGATTTAGTTTCAAAGTGTCGTTATAACCTTTTTATATATATTAATGCAGTATAATATTTAGACCTTTATTTTTTTCTCTGTATTTTTAAGTTTTTAATCAGTGATTTGATTCACAGTAGTGTGACAAATAGACAATCCATATTCCATGATCTTTTTTGCTGGACCCTATTTGGGTTACAAATAGGAATGCAGCATTTCAGCCATATGGCATGAATATTAGTATAATTGGTCGGTACAATGATACAATAACACGTATTACATGTTGTGATACCAAAAAACTTGCGTTTATGCAGATATCGCTAAAAAATTCTATTTATCAAGAAAAAAAAAAAAAAATATTATTAAAAAAATAAAATAAATGAAAATTATAGAAAAAATCCGCGTAAATTTGAAGTTAATCAAAACATTAAAATAAAAGTCATAATTTCCTAATTATGGTATATATGTTAAATTAAAATCATCATATTATCATATAAAATTTCTATAATTAGTAAAAAAAAAAAAATACGGAGTTTTTGCTCCGTAATCTTTTTTCTTAAATTTGGAAAAGTATGATGAATGGGGTAAACCCCTAATCATTTTGGTAAACCAAATGACCAAAATAGGAGATCCAATAATATTTTTGCGCAAATAAGTTCGTCCATTTAAACTAACTTTGAATAATCTTATTAAAATTGAATAAGGAAATTTTTTAAGTCAAAATTATTTTATAAGTTCATGAACTCGTGATCTCTTTTTAAAAATTTTAGCAAAAAGATAGAGATTCTTTGAAAACAATATTAAACAACAATATTATCAAGTAATACAATCTTTGATGCAATTTTCTGCAATTTAAAAAAAAAACTTGCTTTTAACAGTTACTTTTTTTTTAAAAAATAAATAATAATTTTTATTTAATTTTTAATTTAAAATAAATTAATTTTTTTTCGCTTTGATAAATGATATTAAAATTTAACAAATGATATTAAAATGAAATATTATTATTTGATAATGATAAATGATTTGATATGATATAAAATAAATTAATTAATTGACAAGATTAAAAATATGTAATTATGATAACTATTTACATTTTTTTTTTTTTAAAAAAAAAAAAAATAAGAAAGATTTGCTAATATTAATAATTATTGATGTTTAACTTAATTGAAAAAAATTTTTTTTTCCATAGTATTTTTTGGTACTCGATCACAAAACTCGAAAGTTAAAAGTAATCGAGAAACCAAAAAAAAAATTATTTATTATTTAAAAAAAAATTTTTTTCTACCATATAATATGCATATATATGTTATGTTGATGAATAATAATATGTACACATAATAATGTCGTGTATCAAGCATGAAAAAAATATGCCATGCAACAACGTGACTTGATTATAGCCAGATTTTTACATGAAATGCTTTTCTAAGCTTGATGTCGGTTGTTTTGGTTGGTTTCATAATTTTTGTGGTGGTGGAAACTTTCATTAATGTGGTGATTTTTGTGATTTTTGCGATTTTTTTAAGGCCATAGTTTAGAAAGACACCAAGCACCAATTCCAAGAACTACTACGCCAATCGATCCCTATTAATCATTAAAAAGAAATTTAGCAAATTATTTTAATTATTTTAGAAAAATTTTTTTCATTATTTAACAAATTTTACTCACCTTAACGAATAGAGATCTTTTGAACTTCTTATTAAATCTTTTATCTTCCACATTTACAGTTTCCGTTGTACGATCGTTGGTCATTTCACATTCTTTGATAGGTTCGGATTCTTGCTTCTTGTGACGGCGCCACATTCCTTCATGTGAGCAGGTTAACCGTCTTACTTCTTCTTCAACTCTTATATCAAATTCCATTTGTAAATTTTTTGCTCGTTCCCGTTCCTTATCGGCTTCATCCTTTAAGTTTTTATTAAGGGATTCGATTTTCATCAATTGCTCGACAAGGAAAGAGTATTCGGTATCATTCTTTCTAGCCGCTTCTTCAAGATGTTGTATGCGAGATAAGAGAGTAACCCTCTCTTCATCAAATTTCTTAATAGCTTCATCTCGGTTTTCTATTCGGTTTCCATATGATTCTCCAACAGAACGAAGTTCCTCAATAGTTTTCATAGCTTCATTATATTTATTTGCATATAACTGAAACTCTCTACACTTCTTTTGTGACGCGTGTAGTTCTTTTTCGGCTCTCTTGAGTTGATCACGAGCATCTTCAAGAAAATACTGAGTATTTGATAATTCATCCGTTATTTTCGTGAGTTGTTCCTCTAAATCCTTAGATTGATTAGTTTCCGTTTGACTATGACCTGCGCCTTTTAATAGATCTTCTAGAGCTCGAATCTTAGATTCGGACTCTTTGCACTTGTCTTCGAGTTCGGATGTTTTCTGATTAGAATATTTACACTTTTGTTCAAGTTGAATAACTTTATTATCAGATTCCTTGTACTTTTCTTCCAACTCAGTAATTTTATTTTCGGATATGGTACATTTTTGTTCTAATTCAGTAACTCTTTTCTCAGAGGCAGCGCATTTTTCTTTTAATTCAATAACTTTTTTATCAGATACCATAAATTTTTCTTTATACTCTCTTTGAGAACTTATGGCCTCATTTAATTTCATTTCCGTTTCTTTAAGTCTAATTTGAGCTTCTTCGAGTTTTGAATTAGATTCTTCATAGAATCGAAGATCCATTGCCTTATCAGCAAAAGTTACCTATATAGAAAAAAAATAAATAATGAATATAAATAGAAATTTCAAACTAAATATAAAGTCATTACTTACTCGTTTGCCTCTTGATTCTAATGTATTAGTAGCATCATTAAACATGCTACCAAGTTCTGAAAGGTATCGCGACTCAGCGCGTGCACGTTCTAATTCAGTCTGAAAATAATACAAATGATTTAACACGTTATATAAATTAAAATAAAGAAAAAATCCTTTGAAATATTCTTACCTCTAACATTGCTAATAAAGAATTTTCGGTATTGGAAGAAGGATGTTGAGTTCTGTTGCCACGTCGCTTAGTACTCATCTGAATGATAAAAAGATGAAGATTAGTTTATTTTATATGAAAAAAAAAAAAAAAAAAAATCTTTTTTTATAAATAACAAATAAATTTTTATAAATAACTTGATAAATTTTTATACATACATGACCATTTGTAATCACTTTTTGATGTTCCATTCCATTCATTCCATTCGCTCCGTTGACCCCAACATCATAAAGTTCATTCCCGGCTTGCGAGAAGTAAACTTTTGCGGCAACTTTACGGAACATCAATTTCTTATCTTGTTCATTAACAATATCAACTCCAAATTCCAAATCATCACCATGTCTGAGTTCAATAGGACTACTCTCTTTACCTTCAGCACTTAATCTTTTACCATTTATGAACGTACCGTTACTAGATTTCGAATCTTTGATGAAAACTTGATTATTACGATAAATAATTTCAGCATGGTATCTTGATAGTACCTTGCTATCAAAATAACCATTTGACTCTGCTGGAGCCGTGTTTTTATTAGTCATTCTACCAATTCTAATACTATTTCCATCAGTTAAAGTTATTCTCTTTTGTTGAAAAGTACCATTAACTGGTTCAAGTATTATTGTGATCCCTCCTCCATAGGTTTGGTTTTGTCTTTGACCTTGAATCCACATTTTATCAATCGTTAAATCCATATTGCATTTATTTAAATATATTTTAAGAACGGAGGACCTAATGCAAAAAGAAAAACGCGCAAAAAAAAAAAAAAATAAATAAATAAATATAATCTCGAAATAACATTTTACGTTCTTTTTAATAATTCTATCACACTTTATATTCTTTATAATAATTCAAACATATCAATATATTCCTTAGTTTATAAAGTTATGAAAATTTCAACTTACTTTTTGGAATTTTTTTTTGTAATTTTTAAAGAAGGGTATTTTCTATCTATCTTTTTTTTTTTATCAAGGAAAGTTTTTTTAAATAAAAATTTTTTTTTTTTTTTTTTTTTTTTTCTTTGTTTATATAAATAAAAATTTATACAAATAAGAGAAAAAATAAATAACTTGATCGTGAAAATTTTTTCTCCGGGAAGGAAAGAAAAAACTTTCAAAGTTATTGTACGTAAAAAAAAACAAAACGGTTTTGGGTAATCAAAATAATAAATTACAAAAAAAAAAAAAAAAATTTTGTGTAATAATAATAATTTCAACATGAGCAACATGACATGACCAACAGGATTTTTGTAAATCGCTTCGAAAAATGATATTGTTAAATTATTTGTAATTATTATTGTTGTTACAGACTTACAGTATGTCAGATTAAATCAGGTGACTGTTAGACACGGGAAATTTTTTTCGAACCATTTTCGGTATATTTTTTTGTTAAAGAAATTCCGTAAAAAAAAAAACAAAACACTTAAAACACAATCATTTTTAAAATTTCAATTCTTCTTCGGAAAGGAAAGGATTAGTGATTTTGAATATTTTTTTGTGATTCAATATGAATCATTTACAGAATACAGAAAAAATACAGATTTACAAACTTTTTCATATTGTAACATTTAATTTTTTTTCTTCTAAAGAATTTAAGAATTTAAATTTTTCTTATGATGATAATAGATTATGATTTACTTTTGTACTTTTTGTACTTTTTGCTACTTTTTGTTACTTTTTGTTACTTTTTGTTACCAAGATTATCATGAAAAAATAAAAATGATTAAAATGAAACGTCCAGATTTAGACATGATATAATTGTAATGGATGTGTAAGATAATAATGATAAACAATTCATTTTTTCAAAAAGCATTTTTTGTAATTTTTTTTTTTTTTGTGTAAAAGAAAAAAATAAGTTTTAATTCCCAAAAAACTTTATTTATATTATGAAACGAATATCTTTTTGAAAAAGGGTTATGTTTATTTTTATGTTTATTTTAATTACATCATTTACATCATTTTTTTTACAAGGGGTGAGAAACTTTATTTTTACTTTTTGTTGTTGTTTATTTCAAGTGATTTAGATGATTGATTACTTCTTTTTTTTACCCCAAACCCTCATTTAAAAATTACCTGTTGATAAACATGTTAAATGTTTTATTAAAAAATTAAATAAATAATTTTCGTACTACTTTTTATAATTTACGATGACTACTAACTATTTAACTATTTGTACAGAAACAATATTTTGGAATATTCTTAGTTTTTTTAATTCCGGTTTTACAAATCACAGGATTTGTAAATCGAAATAATTATTAGATAATCATATAATAAAAATGTTCTAATTAATTATAATTATAATTAATTATTATAACAGATAATTACCGTAATTAAGAAAAGTAAGTTATTACTAAAATACAATATTTTTTTTTTTTATTAGTATTAAAGAAGAAAAAAAAGAAGAAAAGAAAGGTAATAATACAACAACAATTTTTTTTTTTTTTTTTTGGAATTTCTCGGATTTTTTTTTTTGATTTCTTCTGATTTTTGAATTTATTCAGATTTTTTTGAATTTTTCTAAGAAATTCAAGAAATTCATCCTTAATAATTGTACACCATCATCGTTTCATGATCCTTGCAATAGATTCCTAACTTAATATAATACAATATAGATAATGGTAATCAATTATAAAATTCTCAATATTCCCATTTGAATATCGATAAATTTTTTGATCTCCCAAATCTCCCATGTATAATCAGGGGTATCTCCTTATACTCCGTGTATTGATTCAAAAAAAAAAAATAAAAATAAAACTAAAAATAATTTTTTACTAAAAAAATTAGAATTAATAATAATAAACATCAAAAAAAACTACTCTATTTTTACACAAATTAGTATATATCTAATATCATATACCATAATTATCATGTATTAATCTATTATTACTCATGTTACTTTTGTTACTTCTGGTACTTCTGGTACCGATACTTCTCTTACCCAATAAAGATGTTTTTTCATCCGCATCATCATCATCATCTATCATCTCTTCAAATGTAAACATTCCCGTAGTGGTAGATGAATTACCCTCGAAAGAAAGACGATATTCAGAACTATCCAAATCTATATTGTTTTCAAAATCACCAAAATCATCTTCATCATAAAGTTCAGTTAATCCTTCAACATCTTGTCCCAATAATCTTCTATCTTCACCAGTTAATAATTCTTCTTCTGGTGCCGTACTTCTTTTCCATGATAATACAAGTACACCAGATAATAATATAAAAATACCTAATATTACAAGAAATATTTGCCATCCATATAACCTATTCCATTGATTATAATATACAAGACCATTAAATATTGTGGAGGCATTAAATGCGCAAAATGAAAGAGGAATTAGAATGACCGTATCACACATCCTGAGTCCTTTGTTAAGAAAATAAAGCTTGATATTCCAACAAAAATGTAATAGTGTAAATAATGATATGATGTAAGATTGCAGTTAAATACATACAATAACAAGTTTAATTACCTGTAATACACCAGCAATAGCCATTCCTGCTACGATAATCCAACTTAAAGGTCGATTAAATTGATTATTGCCATAAATAGTTAATAGTAATAATTCAACGCCGCTCTTAGCAAATATTAAACCTTGACTGGATATCATACCACCAACACATCCGTATGAAATTCCAAGAAAAGTTTGAAATTTTTTCATAGGCCATCCAAATATAGGATCACGTTCAATTTGGTTCATACGATCCAATACATAATCACCATATTTATTTGCTATTACAATAACGATAACCACAAATTCAATTATGGAAAAATATGCTATGAAACCTGGACGTTTATATAATTCAATCAAATCTTCTAACGTATGTTTTGGTTCATTGACAACTCCAAATACTGCAATCATTATCGCTCCAATTATAATAAAAATTGTCCCTATAATTGAATCGGGACATTATTGATCACATTCATGATTGTTAACATTTCTTCTTCTTCAAAATTGAAGATGAAAGAAAGAAGAAAAAAAAAAGGAAAAAAATCAATATTGATCGACGCACCTATTATGGTTTGCCTATTAAATATATCACCCAGAAGTAATTTAGCAAATATTGCATTAAAGACCAAGGTTACAGCCCCTAAAGGGGCCAAAATAATTATTGGAAGATAACCAATTGAAAATACACTTCCAACTATATTTGAAATTATGTAAGTATCGAAACCCAAATGCCATAATGGTCTTCTACATGCGGATCTTCTAAGTTCTTTTGGATGAATGTTTTCATTTAATACGTGAGATTTTCTTTGAATTGTAAGACCAAGTGATTGAATAAAAGAAGTTGATATTGCTATAGTGATACCGATAACAAAATTAAATTGTGGTGTGTTATCATTGTTTTCATTACTTATCATAAAAGGGGAATATCCAAGCATTTTTTTTTTAATTATAAAAAATGGAATTTCAAACTTTTTAATTCCGAAACAAAAAGTATTAAATTCCGAAAGACTTTTTTAAAAGAAACATAAAAAGAAAAAAAAAAAAAAAAGTTGATTAGTAAAAATCCCTTAAACAAGAAAGCTTTATTCGTACAATCATGCCAAAAGTCGATCAGAGTTACAGAGCATAAATAAGAAATAGGTCTCGGTTTGTGGTACAAACAATCAGATCATAATTAGATCGTAAGTTGTATTTACCCTATTTACCCTTATTTACCGCATTCTAAAGTAATTTCTTATTTGTTATAAGTGGTCACTTGCAGCTGTTACATTTGACATTTTGATTTTTTCATTGTCTGGAATTTTTACGCCGCTGCATTCTGTTAAGTTCATTTTTTTACTTTTTCTTTCTTGGAATCTTATAGTTAGAATACATTGATACCAAAACATATAAGCAATATGCTGATCCGATAAGTTTCCATGACGATTTCTTTAGCAAGTTTGAATTAAGAACACAATCTCGATAAACGGGGTCACGGTACTATTTTTCCGGAATCAATCCGGTAAATAATTTTTACGATATTAGTATTATCGTTATAAATAGAATTATTAATAAAATGACAAATTGACGAATAATCATTTAACGCCACATTTCAAGTTTAATTTTAAAGTTTTTTAATATTTACCATTGATCATATGATTGGGAATAAATATTGTTGATGACAATGAACATTTATTTAATTATTATTATTATTATGGTCAGATGAAAAAGTGGGACTTTTTAAGTAAGGCAATGACTGACCAATAACAGATGAGGTTCCCCTGTTGTTTAACGGTACTTGACTTTCCAAGACTAATAAAGAACGTATATTGTCTATCATAAATAGATTTAAGTAAAAATTGTTTACCGGTATTCTCACGGACTTTTTCTTTTTTTCTTTTTTTTTTTTTTTTAAAAAAAAAAAATTTTTTTTTTTTTTTTTTTTTCTACAGTCGTTAAACAAGTTGTTAGATGTACATGAAATTAGGAATTCCAAGTAATCTATTATTTATGCAGGGTTTAAATTTGACCTTGAATCCATTGGATCATAAGATTTATAATCCTTGGATTTTCTTGATAATCCAGACTTTTCTTCGTCCCATTTAATTTTTTCTCGTTTAATAATATGACATATAATACTTGTCATAAAGAATAAAAATGTATTTATCCAACCTAATGTTAAAGTTATTATATAATATAAACAATGTAATTTAAGATTTTGAGTAGAATCTAAATTTGATTGTATTAAAGGACATGATAAATCTGATCCACTATATACTGGACTTAGGTTCGCAAGACCTAAAATAATGGGATTAGTAAAATTAATAAAATTTTATATTTATTTATAGTAAGAAAACTTTTATATATATATTGTTTGTGAACTTACCAGCTACGAACCATAATAAAAAGAAAATCCTGTTATAATAATAAAATTTTAAAGTTCGTCAATAATGTCTCTACATTAAGATACTGTATGTTAAAAAAATAAATATGCTTACAAGTCTATAATTATATTTGGACCCATTCCCCAATATTTATGAAATCTTGACAAATAATAACCTAAATAATATGAATGGATTAAATATGAAAGATATATTATTTTAAAATGTTAATTATATAATATTTTAAAATTTTTATAATTAACAAAATTAAATTTTAATCATTTTTACAATACATACCAATTCCGATTAATGTGACTATTATTACAATGTAATACCAAATTTTAACTTCACCGTTATAACTTTTTTTTAAAGAAAATAAATAAAGGTGAGTGAATAAGGAATATTTCTCGAATGTAAAAGAAAAATTCTTTATATAACATATATAACATTTTTAATACTTACAAATCCTGTTTTAAAAAAAACGATGCTTTTGGAATAGGAAGATTATTTTCTGAAATATATGCACAATATATTTCAATCTGTATCATTTCTATTATTAATTAGGAATAATTTTACCATTTTATTTAGTCATAATATTTTCTAGAAAAAAAATCGAACGAAAATATAATAAGTGATCATAAAAAAAAACCGAACCTATTATGAAAATTACAAAACTCAATAACAATTGTAATATTTTCAAAGCTTTGAAAAATCTTGGATAAGATCGTAATTGTATCATTATCGTTTATCGACTTTTTTTTTTGAAATTTTTTCTTAAAGGAATGGAAAAAAAAACGTAAAAAAAAAAAAAAAATAATAAATAATTTGAAATTTTTAAGGAGAAATACTTTTTATTATTTTGAAAGGGTCCTAAAAAAAAAAAAATTTCAAACACAAAATTAAATTTTTTTTAAAACCATTTAATTTTGGAAACGGTGACACAGATTAAATGAGAAAAAATTGAAAAAATGCAAAAGAAATTTATTAGATGTTTTTCATTATGCGTGTTTTACTCATTCTTTTTTGAAAATCCGTTAAAATAATTGTTATACAAAATTTGAACTTTGGATAAAAATAATGTATTGTGATTGTATGACAAAAAAAACATATATTTAATCTGCAGATTTATTATTGTGGTGGAGTTTCATACTTTAAATATTGAAATAATGTGCGAGAATGAGAATCCCTGGTTACGTAATCGAAATATTAAATAATAATAATTAATAAAGCCAAATTTCTCAATTTATAATGACCAATTGTTATGTAGGATTTCACAAAATTTAATTTCAATATTTTGTATACGTGTGGTTAAAACTACGCAGTATTGATAACAGCAGTATGTTGAAGAACCCGGTGAAAGTTTAATTCGTTCCAAATGGTAGTCAATTTTTACGTAATTAATATGTAAGCATTTAATTCACTTTGATTCTATCTTGGTTCTTTTTATTACAAGTTACGCGAATCGGCGAAACTCACCAAAATGGTTAAGTCATTAAAATTAGTATTTTTTTTACTCTTATATACTTAATTAACATTTTTATTAAGCTAAACAAAAATGTATAGGATAAAGTTTATACCTTCTAAAAAAAGAAATGATAGACATTAATAAATACTCATCCTTTCCCGAATTTGAAAAATTTTTAATCTCGATTCATCTTTCTCCTAATTTTTTTTTTTTTACTTATCGATATAAGTTTTTTGATCCAAAAGATGACGAATGCATCAGTATCTACATATCCAAAACAATATCCTTTTTTAACGAGACAAGAATTTGATATTGCTGCCAAATCATTTTTAGAACAATCAAAAAAATCTGGTGAGTATGATGGTGATCTTTGGGTTTGGAACGAACATGAGGTATCGTACTGTTAAAAAAAAAAAATTCGTAATTTTTTTATTTAATATTATAACGAGTTCCACTTAATTTTAAAAAGAAATTGAAAGGATTTGGATATTTATCTCGTAGATTAATTATCCAAAAATTGAAGAATGATTCCATAAATGAAAATATTACAGACATAACAACAGATGACGAGCAATTTGAACAAGTGGAAGAAGAGATAGAAGATCCTAGTGTAAATTATATACATACTTTTTATCGTAATGAATTTAAAAATTTATTATACTTTATTTATTTTATTTACTTTTGCTGGTATGGATTGTTTATCAAATTTGGAAAATTAAAAAGACTCTAAACACAACTGATACAGCAGCAGAGTATTTTACCGTAGATTATCATATCATATATTCAGCATCTTATAAGGTTCCCGTACTTTATTTTAACGCTTATCGTAAAGGTGAGAAAAAGGCTTATCCTACTATATGATTAAATTTTATTTTATTTTATTTTGTTATTTTCAATAAAAATTTAATTTTTTTCCTTTTTAAAAAGATGGAACACCTTTAACAAATGATGGAATATATTCTTATCTGGTAGAACCTTCAAGACTTGAAGATATAAAGACGGCAGGTTTTCACGGTGGAATATCACAACAAGTATATTGATTTTTTTTTTTTTTATCGCTCAAAAAAAAATTTTTTTTCTCCCTATAAATTAAAAGATCAAGAATAATAATTCTTATATTTTTTAGGACCATCCTACACTTTTAATTCCATTTTATTATCTTCACCCATGTGAAACTGCTACTTTAATGAAATCAATTGTCGATACATCACAGCCTGCAACATTAAATTCCAATAATAATAATAGTAATAATTTATTACGTGAAATTTCTATTGAAGGATATATTAGAAGTTGGTTAAGTTTAGTTGGTAATGTTGTTGGATTAAAAGTTGGAATAAGTTATTTTTTATAAAAAATAAATTACGTAATCTCTGTTTTAAAAATAAAATTTAAGACTAATAGACTATAATCAATATGATGATGTGATCGTTCTACAAGACAAATTATATGAACAACATCAAAGTAATGTACAGTATATCAAACGCAATATTATTAATATTATATAATTATATTCATCTCAGCAGATTGTTAACTTTATTTTATAAATCGACTTTTGTTTATTTACTTACCAATCAATAACTAACTCTACTTTTTAAATTATCCATCGGTTCGATTTAACTGGAATCAATAGTTCAATACTCATTAAATGATCATAATATTTACCATTGTACCTGAATTCTGAAATTGGCTGAAATTGGACCATTTGTTTATAAAAAAAAAAATTTTTTTTTTATGAATAGAAAAGATAGTAAAGGACGGTCCTGATAATACTTGTTTGTTATAACAACAATATTACACCTAATCTGAATCGTCTCCAATATTCATTTAAAAATAGATCGAGATTCGTAGTTTAGATATTTTTCCACACGTTGATTTTATATACTGTACGTGTCAATATCATTTAAAAGACGGGCGTTAAATAACTGAGCATCGATAGAACTGCGGCGGTTGTATTCACGTGAATATGGATCACGTAAAAGAAATTAATACGTTCCAATTATACAATACATGTATTCTACTTGCTTTGTACACTGATAGTCCGGATTGAGCAAAAAAAAGAAAGAATTGGCTTAGAAGTTGTAACTGTGGCTGCGTGATGCTTTAAAGCACACGACACCTTTTAAACGATTAATAAATCGAAAGCCGTAACCAAGCCATATATCAGTAAACAAAAAGAAGCAAAAAATATTCTCATGAGTTTAATCTAAATAATTAAGTTTAGCTATAAGGTAAATCAACCCAATTTTCTTTAGAAAAAAATAGAAAAAATCAAATTTATTAAAAACATTTTTTTTTCACTTATTTCGAGAATCCAATAAATTTTTTTTTTTTTAAAAAAAATTTAAATTATAAATAATGATTACATATTTCTTTTCTATCTTATCGTACCTTACAAATATTATTAGTGTAAAAGATGTAAAAGAAAAAACAAACGTAGTAAAAGGTAGTTATCTAGAATTAAAAAATTTGTATAAAACTGACGAAAAAGTTGAAAATTTTCGCGAAATAAGAATTAATATGGAATTTGAAGATTGTAAATATTGTAGGTCTATAAGAGTTTTCGTTACTGACAGTATATATATATTTCTTCTTGTGCGAATTAAAATATTTTTTTCAACGTTCCTTAGAAAATTGACCGATGAAACGCGAATCATAATTTCATGTAAACGTGTCATTTTTTTTTCAATACTGTATATTCGAACCAGATTTCATGATGTTTATAAAACAAAAAGTATACTTTATAGAAATGTAACGTGGCGTAGCTATTAGATTTTCGAATAATTATAGCGTTTCTTATATAAAGTAGTTATAAAAAAAGTAATTTCATTTAATTGTACTTTGATTCGAGATAGAAATAATATATTTTTCATTTTTTTTCTTTTCTGATTAAAAATATTAGATTATTAGTTATAATACTGTTATAATATATTGGTGATATTGGATCACGATTGGATCGTTTAAGTATTAACTTAGTTTGTTTTTCTAAAATTTAATACTCGTAGTTTCTGGAGTCCCATTGTAGTGATTGTACAATTTTACTTTTTCATTGAACATGGAAATATTATGCAGTGAAACGTTTCCTATTTACCGCAGTATGCCTTTTTTTTGTAAATCTTATACTATTTAAATGGAATTCATTTTGCGGTTGTACATGTACGATGGTAGATATTTAAATAAGTTTAAATTATCATCAGATATCATCCGACTTTATTAGGGTTCATGCACAGCCCCAAACTAAAAAAAAAAAAACTCTGACTCTAAACTTTTTCTTTTTTTGAAAAAAAAGTTTGAACTTATATCATCGTTTTTTTACAAAAGGTAAAGTTTATAAAATTAATGATTTGATTTTATACATATAATTACGTGTGACTTCAAGACTACAATTTAATCTTTTTTTTTTTGTAGTTATTACGTTTTTTTATTAAATAGTCATGGATAATGAAAATAAAGAAGCTTTGTCTCCTATTGCAAAAGAAATTGAAGAAAAGGCCGTTAAAATTAAAGAAGGTCTTAAACATGTAGAAACCATAGAACATAATAAATTACCGACCGCTGCTGGTAAATTTTATTTATTTATTATCGAAATGTAATTTTCTTAAAAAAAAAAAAAAAAAAATTTCAAAAAGTTTATTCAAATATTCATTATTTTCATTATTTTATAGAAATTGAAGCTGAAAAGAAAGAGAAAGAATCTGAGGAGAAAAAATGAATAGTTTTTTTTTTTTTTTTAAGATTCTTTTTTTCTTATACATGTAGGATTATTTATTAAAGATTTTATTAAAGATTTTTTTTAAAAAAAAAATCGAATTTCGTATCTTTAGTTTCATCTACATTGTACACTAGATGAATGAATAATATATACCATAGCTTTTGTCTTAAACCTGTCTTCAATGAATCGTGTAATTGGTTACAACATAAGAAATTCTATTTTTTATTTATCGTCACATTGTTTTATTAGGTTAAATATAATTACACAGAACCCCTGTGGCGTTATGTAATTCACATGATATCATAAATCATATCATTCTTATCATTCTCCGTGATCACAAGCACGCAGATCATCTGACCTAGCTCGACCGCGTAAATTTTTCGATAAAACTTGATCCTTTATATTTATTAATATACAGTACCAAGATTTGCATTTTATGATATGATTTATATTTCTTATCCATCCGAGAAAGTTATATAAATTTATATATAATTATTTAAATTACAAAACTAAGAATATTGTGAAATATCTTACTAATCTAATCTTAGTGTTTAAATAATTCAAAATGAATAAAAGTGTAAATAAATGATAAGAATTTAAAAATATAAAATAATATTATCAATATGATTTATTTAAAATTCATATAATGATAAATAAATAAGATGATTGCTTTAAAAGAAATCTTATTTATTTACCATCAGGATTTTCTAGTTCATCTTGTTCTTTTAAATGAGGATTTGGATTATTATATGTTTCATTATCATCTATATGAAGAAAATAAATAAATAGAATTAAAAAAAAATAGTATTAAGTTTATTTGTCATCATGAAATTTTCGTATACCATCAACATTATTATTATTTTGACTTTTTATTTGTTGTTGAATTATTTCTTTTTCATCATCTAAATTTTAAATAAAAGTCATATTTAATAAAATATAATGAATAATTTACTTTGTTAATTTACTTACCGTTTGAATTTATTTGCAACTTTTTGAATTCTTTGGGTAATTTTTCACTATCATCTAAAATTAAGAATATAGAAATTGACTTTAATATTTAATATAAATCACCTTTAAAAAATTTATAATTTCTTACTATTCTGTTTATTTGATCTATTAAATTCATTAACTAAAATCAAATATTAATTCAATTATAAACTTAATAACATTATAAAAATTTTCAATAATATTAACGTTAGTACTTACTGTTATGGATGTTAAAATCATTCAATTTACTAAGAAATACTACGTATTAAAAAAATATTTTAAAATTAAATTATTATAATAAATAATTAAAATGACAAAATTATCAACTTATACCTTCTTGTTCTTCTATTATATTTATTAAATTCAAAAAAAAGATAAAATAAATAATATATTTCAAGATACTAAATACAATCATTAATAGAATATTATACACTTATACCTTCTGTTGCATTTCTTGGTTCAGGTAGATTTTCAAAATTGTGAATTTTACTTGTAAATAATTTGTTACTTGTATAATTTGTTTCTAAATTACTATTATTTATTTCTAAATTATCTATTTCTGATTGGAATAATTCATCTGACATACTTTGATAATCTAAATTAATTCTTTTCATTCTTTTCCAAAGCGTATAAATATCAGGTCTTTTTAACGGATCGGCATTCCAACATTCTCTCATTAAATTCTTATATTCTAATGGAGTCCCTGATACAATTTTTGGCCTTATACCATTAATAATGTTTATTGCAAGATCATAATCATGTTCATAATTTATAAATGGTGGTTGTCCAGATGAAATTTCCCACATAAGTATTGCAATACTATAAATATCAGATGCAAAAGTATATTCCCTTCCGACAATAGCTTCGGGTGCTATAAAAGGAAGATTCCCATATATACTTTTTGATGGTTTATCAATTGGTCCACAAAATCCAAGATCACTAATATACCAGGAATCATTTAATTGTGAATATAATATATTTCCAGAATGCAAGTCTCCATGAATTGCATTTTCTCTATAAATAAAGTAAATTGCGTTAATTATTTCATAAGCAATGTTAACTCTCTCTTTCCATGTAAGTTGATTATAATTTTGTTGTAAATATATTCTTAAATCCATATCCATTTTCATCATCACAAGCATATAATTACCGTTTAATATATCTTGTGTCAATCCATAACATTGAACAATGTCCGCCCATTTATTATTTATAGTTAAATATGATTTAGCCTAAATGATAGGTTATTGTTAATACAAAAACTTCGTATTGCCATTTTTTCTGTTTATTTTATATTTTGTGCCAATATTTTATAAAAAAAATTATACAAACCTCTTCAAACCAACGTTGATTTGCATTTTTAACATAATCTAATCTTTTAAGTATTACTTTAATAGTTCCAAATCTATTTAATTGTTGTTTTTCAGAATCCCATTCTTCATAATGTCCATCAATCCAATCTGCTGTATAAATTTCAGAAAATCCTCCTTTCGTTAAATATTTAATATTTTTTAAATTATTATATGGAATCCATTCAACAACCATATTTGGCATAAGTGTTTCCATTTGACATTTTTGTATTAAATTATTAATATCATCATTTTCAGATTTCCAATTTGAAAAATTTTCTTTTAAATAATTTCGAATACAATATTCACAATATAATGTTGCTAAACATTCTTGGTTACAATTTTCACAAATTCTTTTTATTCCTGAATTATCTCTAACTTTATCTCGATCATAATCTTTAGTTAAAAATCTTATTGCATAAGATTTTTCATCATTTGTAAGAATTTTATCAGTAAGAACTGTTTGTTTTCTAAATTCAAATTTTTTATGCATATCATTATGAATATTAGTATCTGTTAATAATATTGCTCTATCAATTGTTGTAAGAATTAATTCATAACGAAGACTTGTCATAATGTTAATTAATAAATTAAAAGGAAAGAATAGAATTATGTTTTTTAAAGTTCGTTCAACTTTCGAAATTTAATTAGTAAAAAATGCAAATTGTTGATCAAAACCTTAATGTTGTGCACCGTACAATTTAAATTTTTGTTACCTTGTTACCTTTAGGCGTAGTGTTTTACGACTCGAACTTGCATAATAAGAAATGATATTCCGTTTCGTATATTTTTTTAGCTGAACGACACTTTTTAAAATTAATAGCAGATATAATTGGTGATTTTATATTTAATAAGTAAATAATATTCCTAATAGTACTCCTCAATTAATATTTTATTTGATGAAATAAAAAATCTAAACTTTCAAAATAATTGTGTATTAAATAATTGTCTGAGGCGTAGCAAAGGAACTAAGAATGCAGTCACGCCGCGTGTAATATGGCCAATGAAATTTTAACGTGATTGATGATCATGTGATTATAACGCTTCGGACGTTCTTTAGTATTCTACTGTAAACAACGGTAAAAATGTAAAATTTATAGATAATCTTTCATTTGATTCTATTTAAATAAAAATCATATAAATGATGTATATTAGAAATTATAAAACCCATTTTTCATTAAAGAAGCCACGTCTAAATTGAAGAACTTTGTAAAATTATCATTTCTGTTCTTTTTGATGCAAATATAAATTACTAAATATAGGATTGAATCAAAAATGTAATTTGTGAATGAAAGAAACCATTCACATTGATAATTAATTATGTGTAACGGCTCCACCATAATAGATTAGCAATTTGCTAGCAATTGTAATTAATTATAAGCAACTTATATATATTCTTGATTGTCTAATACACAAGCAAAATGCGAAATGTATCGATCTGTAATATATATTACTGCAGTGAAGTTAATTCAAAATATTTTTATACGCGCAAAATTTTAAAACTTTATGCAGCTCATAGACTACATATTGTATGTAAGAGTAAAATAATAATAAGCGCGATCTTTAATGTACGTTGCGCCTATTGTGTATTATTAGATTTAAAATTTTTTTTTGTAAATAAACCTTAGGTATAAAGTAGATAAATAAGAAATAAATAAAAACAAAATCAACTTAAAAATCCATCTGAACGTATAGTTTTGATTTGAATATATTATTTAATAATCTATCAACGCACAATTTAAGATAATTATGCTATAAAATTATTTTAGATTCGTAACATTAAAATTTCCATATTTTTCTCGTATAATTATTGTTTGGACAAGTTAATATAAACTTTCTTTACTGATAATTTATATATTCAATAATTTGAATAAATTTATTATATAGTTATTTAAATTACAAACTAAGAATCTTGTAAAAAATTCTGCTACTCTAGTCTTAGTGGTTTAAATAATTCAAAATAAATCATAAATAATAAATAATAAAATAAAAATTTAAATTATAAAAAAAATCGTTAATATATCAAAGACAATTTAAAATCCATCTAAGGAATAAACAAATAATAGACAATAGTAACAGGTTAGTAAATAAAATAAATAAATATAGGAAAATAAAGAATAATAACATCAGGAATTTTTTTCCTGTGAAAATATGTTGAAATCCAACATTTCCAAATACCCTATGGCAAAACACGTGGTATTTTCGACAAAATGCGATGTGAATCCGCGTAGGATATATGGGAATGTGTGGAATTCTACCTATTCCTGACTGAACCAATCCGTGCGGAACGTGGTCTGATCTACCTAAAAATTTTATGATGGAGGTAATTAAGAACTTACCATAAACAATTTCAACTTGTTCATTTGAATGAAGATTTGGATTATTATATATTTCATCATCATCTATAAGAAAATAAATAAATAGAATTAAAAATAGTATAAAGTTAATTATTATTATTTACTAAGATTTCGCCTAAGATATTACCTTTTTGTTAGTTGTCGAGTTATTTCCTTTTCATCATCTAAATTTTTAAATAATTTCAATTTAGTAATAATTCAAATATATTACCCTTAAAAATATTAATTATTTTTGATGATTTTCTACTATTCTGCTTATTTATCCCGTTAAACTCATTAAATTAAATTATAAAAATTGTCATGAAAAAACTTCAACGAATTATTGTCAGATACTTACTATCATCAGGAATGCTAAAATCAGATGATTTATTATGGAATGCTATTATCGAAATAAGTGCTTTAAAAATTAAATTATTATAATAATTGATAGAGGCAAGAAATTTTAATTTATACCTTCTTGTTCTTCTATTATAATATAAATTCAAAAAAAGAGAACATTAATAATGTGTTATAAAACAAATACGTTCATTAATAAAATATTATACACTTATACCTTCTGTTGCATTTCTTGGTTCAGATAGATTTTCAAAGTTGTAAATTTTACTTGTAAATAATCTGCTACTCGCATAATTTACTTTTACTTTATTCTTTTGTAAATTATCTAGTTCTGATTGGAAAAATTTATCTGCCATTTTTTGATAATCTAAGTTAATTTTTTCCATTCTTTTCCAAAGCGTATAAATATCAGGTCTTTTTAATGGATCAGCATTCCAACATTCTTCCATTAAATTCTTATATTCCAATGGAGTCCCTGACACAATTTTTGGTCTTATACCGTTAATAATATACGTTGCAGTCTCATTTTCATGCTCATACCTTATAAATGGTGGTTGTCCAGATGAAATTTCCCACATAAGAATGGCAATACTATAAATATCAGATGCATTAGTATATTCTCTTCCGACAATAGCTTCGGGTGCTATATAAGGAAGATTTCCATATATACTTTTTGATGGTTTATCAATTGGTCCACAAAATCCAAGATCACTAATATACCAGGAATCATTAAACCGTGAATATAATATATTTCCGGAATGCAAATCTCTATGAATTGCATTTTCATCATGAATATGATAAAGTGCAATAATTATTTCATAAGCAATCCTAATTCTTTCTTTCCATGTAAGTAGATAATGATTTTGTTGTAAATATTTTCTTAAATCTATATTCATTTTCATCATTACAAGCATATAATTTCCTTTTATTGGATTTTGGGTTAAACCATAACATCGAGCAATATCTGACCATTTATTATTTATAGTTAAATGTGATTTAGCCTAAAAGACAACATGCAATTGTTAATACAAAAACTTCAAATTTTTAAATAAATTTAGAATAAAATTATACACACGTCTTCAAACCAACGTTGATTTACACTTTCAATATTTCCTAAATCTTTAAGTACTACTGCAATAGTTCCAAACCTTCTTAATTGTTTTTTTTCAGAATACCATTCATCATAACATCCATCAATCCAATCTGCCGTATAAATTTCCGAGAATCCACCTTTTGTTAAATATTTAATATTTACTAAATTACTATATGGGATCCATTCAACTATATTATCCGGCATGAGTGATTCCATTTGACATTTCTGTATTAAATTATCAATATCATCATTTCCGGATGTCCAATTTGAAAAATTTTCTATTAAATAATTTCGAACACAATTTTCACAATATAATGTAGCTACAATTTGAAAAATTTTCTATTAAATAATTTCGAACACAATTTTCACAATATAATGTAGCTAAACATTCTTGATTACAATTTTCACAATTTCTCTTTGTACCATCATTATGCATAATTTTATTTCGATCATAACTTTTAGTTAATAATCTTATTGCGTAAGTTTTTTCATTATTTGTAAGACGTTTATCAGCAAGTACTGTTCGTTTTTGGAATTCAAATTGTTTGTGTATATCATTGAAAATATTAGTATCTATTAATGAAAGCGTCCTATTATTTGCTGCATGAATTAATTCATATCGAAGAGTGGACATAATGTAAATTTAAAGGAAAGAATTGTGTTTCAACTTTCAAAGTTCGTTAAATAGTAAAATGCAAATTGTTGATCAAAACTTTGATGTTGTGCCACCGTATAAATTAAATTAAATTTTTGTTACCTTGTGGCGTAGTGTTTTACGACTCGAAGTTTGCATAATAAGAAATGATATTCCGCTTCAAAATACTATCGTATTATTTTTTTGCTGAGCATGACAATTTTTTTAAAGTTAATAGCAGATATAATTTTTGATTTTATTAATATCCCTCAATTTACTTGATTTTATATTGGTCAATATTTTAATTTGACGAATCAAAAAAATCAAAATGATTGTGTGTTTGATAGACTGATTAATTGTCTGAAGCGTAGCGAAGGAATTTCAAGTTCACTCAAGAGATCAAGACCATGCAATGACCGTCTGTCACGCTGCGTGTATGATCAATGAAATTTTAGGATCAAGTTAATCATGGGTGATTATAACGCTTCGGACACTCAATATCCTTCAAATTAATAATTACTAACATATTTTTTTTAGAAAATTTCTTAAAATACACTAGTGTTTAAGAACTTCTGTAAAATTATCATTTCTGTTCTTTTGTTACAAATATAGATTACAAATAAAGAAATTGTATCAAATATATAATTTGTTAAAGTACATTAAAAGAAAGAGACCTTTTGCATTGAGAATTAATTATGTGTAGTAGCTTCATCATAATAGTACAGTATTTCTATTTAGTATATAATTTCCTGTTAAAAATTTTATGCTAATTAATAACAATTTACTATTTAGTTGCAATTTATATTCTTAATTGTCTAATACAAGCAAAATGCTGATCTGTTATTGTTTTTAAAAATACTGTATATATTACTGCAGTGATGTAAATCCAAAAATTTTTATACGCAAATTGCAAAAATTTTATGCAGCCATAAACTACATATTGTAAGAGGGTCGATGGGCATAAGCCCAAAGGATGCTTAAGGCATCCCATATCGTGATTACCAGGACTGGTCCGTAATTTGGTAAGACTATCAGCACCTAAAGGAATTAAGTTTCCATGATTCCTATATAAAATATGATTTGTTAGATAGATTCAAACATTTCTCTTTTTACAATTCCTTTCTATTTACCTGAAGGGCACTATGAAATCCAATATCATTTCTTTCTGCCATTCTTCTTTCAAAGTATCATAGACTTTTTAATAAAAAATGTGAGCCAGTTAATTTCTTGAATTATTTGTAGCCTACTCTGTTGCTATATATACAAGTTGATTGATAATCAGAATCCAAATTTAGTATAGTATGATCATAGTCATATCCCTTAAGCCGTAACTATGAAACCTAGAATCGGTTTATAAAACTCGGGCACGTGATCTAGATGTTGGCGCCCAAGTTTTGATTGGTTGATGCCGTGTTATATCATATTTTTCACGACCTTTTTTTTCAAAAGAAAATATCTTTATAGTAAAAAAGAAACTTATAAAATTTATTTAAGAGATAAATCGTTTTGAATGGGAGAAAAAAGAAAAAAAAGACATCTTAAACTAAGAATAATGACACCCGAAACGAGTTTGAGACAGCTTGGATTCCTAATATTCTTCGTTTCAGAAACGAATTATCTCTTTTAAACATTAAATAGCTTAATTTATTTATTTATTCAAAGGTAAAATATTTAGATGTGGTTAGGGAATTGTTCATTATAATATTCTTAGTAAAAATTCATTGTCAAATTAAGCAATGATGATAGTAATGAAGCATTATATTTTATTTAAACGAACGATTACTAAAAAGTGTGCAATGTAATGGAGAAAAGCCTAAACTTTGTTGCAAATATTGAGACGTGCGAAAATACACATTTCTCATTAAAAAAATAATTGTGTAAAAATGAGTATAATTTATTTGATAATTTTTAAGGGCATATATTTTTTCGCTCAAGTGTATTAAGTGAGTTCAGTATACATGGAATCATCATCAAAAGGACTTCTCTACGAAATTTTGATGATAAAAAAAAGATAGAGCATCAAGGATTCTGCGAGATAATAAATATTTCTATATGAATTTTTTTTTTCAAAACACAAAAAGTGATAATTGGTAATGATTTTGTTGATATTAATAGTCTTTCACTTAAAAAAAACTCTTCTAATAAAGATTTGGATTGAAGATGATTATATTTATTCGATATACTGCACAGTATGTGTTTCATAAACAATCATATTAGTGCTGTTTAATTTCAATACGATTTAATAAATTTTCGTATTTTAATCATTTATTTTTTTAGATATAACAAGTATTTTAAAAATTTAGTATGATAATAATTCGTTATAAAGATAACCAATTACTACAATTAGTCATATACGGTCAACCGTACGACCGAAAAATTGCTTAACAATAATTCCCTTTTTATTATTAATCATTTCTTTCGCATAAATTCTTTACTGATAAATTCTATTTTTTCGAAGTACCTATATCGTCATTATAAGCCACTGATCAAGAGTCTATTTCATTATTAATCATGATGAATTCGGAAAGGTTTTTACAAGTATATATATTTCCTCAAACTTTCTCAAAACTTATTAAAAAACACTTCTTTCTCTGAAAGTCTTTTTATTGCTTTACAGAATTATTTACAAAAATGTTCGCGTCACTAAATACTCTTAGAAAGACTTCATTTGATGATGTTTTTACGGTTAACGTTGATGATAATACCGAGATTAATAATGTTATTGTCAAAATTGATAATTTAAAGATTCCACATCTCAAATTCCTTATTTTTTATTTGGTATAATAAAAAAGATACGTTAGGAATCAAATATCCTGACATTATGAAGCTTTGGAAGGTTGACATCGGTTACGAATTACGATGATGAAGACAAGCTTAAACATGTTACTACCGAAGATGATATTAAAAAAATTCTTATGGCGAGAGGTTGTTACCTATCTTCCTGGTTAAGAAACTTTTTTCGTAACAGCTGCTTGTAGATGAGAACATTCGCGTCATCGTACAAGTGCCCGCCGCTGCTGGTAATAGTCTCTCAATGTTCAACAATACCTTTATTTAATTTTTAACCTTGTACCGTATCATATTCTTTTTTTAATTACCTTTCATATATTTGTAGCCCCCGTTTCTGCTACTGGTAAGTGTCTTAATGTTTTACCTCTCGAATGAGAAATTTGCAGTAACAAAATATCGATTTGGTCATTTATGAATATGCTTCTGACTGTCACTGCAACCATTAGAGTTCGGGCGGAAAAGGAGGAACGCGGAAGTAGAAAGTAAGAAATATGCTTGTTTCTACAAAATATTTTAAATTAAATGATGTCAAGTCTGCCGATGATTTCATGTCAAAGTTTCAGAAAGTAATTGGAAATCTGATGTTCTCTTCATTAACGAGTATGATACATTACTTGGAGCAGATGATGACGTTAAACCTCATTCATTGGAGCAATTCGTAACATTAAAAATTCAAAAAGACACTATGCACTCTGGTCTGCTGTGGTCATCGGTCCCCTAAGTATTTTATTTCTGAAATCAGATAAAATAAATATCTCACCATTAAACGTTAAGGAGCCATTTAGGAACCCAAATTTCACTCTGGCACAAGTGGGGTCATAATATAATGATTATGAGGACGGCAAATTGACCATTGTTCCGGAGGTCATTAAGGATATTTACGAATGGGCAAACGGGTATGTGAAGCTGGCCGGAAATAATATTAAATCATACTAAAATTTCTTTTTCTGTTATTTGGCAGGCATGCTGGCCTTGTCTACCTTTGTGGTAAGGCTATCAGTTCTTTAGAAAAGGAACTTGACGAAAGAAGATGTCTTGATTTCGTACTCTGGTCAAACTTTGTTGCCAGTTTACAACCAACAGTTCGTATGATTACTTATAACACATGGTTGACAATCTTATTACGCTTGATATTGCTAAGGGAGCTTTGGACCTTCTCCGATCTGTATTTTTAGGATTTTTCGATTTTATACAAATTCATGACCTTGAAGAAGAAGATAAGCAGATTTCTTAACTTCTGAGGGAAGGTGCCTATGAAGAAAAGTGACAGCAAGTTTAGTTACAGAATGTCGTCTTTTATTGTTGATGAATTGATTCAGCGACAAGTTATTCCTGAAATATACAGGTCCGCCCCAAACTGTGCAGTCCCCAAAAACAACAATGGTTCTCTGGACACTCTCGAAGTTTTGAAGGGGCTATCCGTTGTTTTTACAAAGAAATAATTTCTAGAGCATTTTCTCGGTCATTTAAAATTGCAAAAAATGTACTTATGAAAGGTCAAAAAAATTATCATGTCCCTTGTGGAAGCGTATACGACACTGAGTTGAACAGGACACTTGTTAACTGGATTGTCAAGCAAGATGCCTATGAGATCATCTGGCTGGAGATACTGGAATGTTGATCATCTGGACTGTCAGATAGAAAATCGTGTTGGCGAAAAAGATAAACATTATTACACCGATATCGTAATTAAAAATTTGTCTCAAACAATCATTCTTGAATTATTAGCAACTTCAACAAAATCAAACCTCAATGAACACTTTTCACGTGCGCTTAAATATGCAGATAATCTGTCTGCAAGCGAAATATGGATAGTACACTTTACGTGCGAGGATAGTGCAACTTGAAAACTCATTATCCACCTATTAATGAAGAATTTGAAAGACTTGACATAGTACACTTTTTGCATAATGAATAGTTTGATAAAGTACAGACGAGTGCAAAATTCAAGAATACTTTTGGTGCTATTACTTATATTAATAATAAACAGATTATAACTTAATTAATTCATCTTGTATTCTCTTTGCTTGGCTTGGTGCTGACTATTTCTTATTTAATAATAATTGGAGAGGCTTGCACTACATTTTCGAAAATGCTTGAACATCAGGATCTGTATCATTAGAAAGAATTGGCATTGAAGTACTTGACGAGGACTATTTGGTGAAGCAAATTCTCTCTTGAAGATAGAATACCGATGATTAGGAACATTATTATACAATAACCTTACTCCTTAAAATTTTTTTAGTCTTCGAGCGCAAACTTTTACAAGTGCACCACAATTTAATAATCATTTTATTACATGTATTATATATGTATATTAAGTAATAAAATCGCATTTCTCGTTATTACCAAGAAAAATAAAAATCACGTGCATGTGAACAATTGTTCACACCGATCACTTTCGCCAAGAACAAATTTTTATTAATACACGCAAATTCGGGATGCATCCTGGGATTCATTACGTCTATGCTATTACTCCTCCTCTTTTTCGAAATACCCCTAAAACTTAGGTATAACTGAAAGTAAATGAATAAGAGATAAATAAAATAAAGGACAACTTTAAAAATTTACCTGAACGTATAGTTTTGATTTGATAATAAATATTATATATACAGTATATTATTTAATAATCCTCTATAAAAATTTTTCAGAAAAATGATCACGTGTCTGAGTTTCTTTCAGAATAAAAAACTAGAAAATGATCATTTATCGCCAGAATTTTTTTTTATAGGGATCTACTCATGATTTATAATTATGCCATAAAATATTAAAATTCATAAAATTTTATTTTATATCCGTAAAATTAAAATTTCCATCAAGTTATTTAATTTTCTGTAGTTATTGTTGAAAGTTGAAAGTTAAAACAAATAAAATCATTACTATAGAATTTTTTTTACTGATAATTTATATATTTGATAATTTGAATAAATTTATTATGTAATTATTTACATTACAAACTAAGAAAATTGTAAAAAATTTTACTACTCTAGTCTTAGTGTTTAAATAATCTTAAAATAAATCATAAACAATAAATGAAATATAACAAAAATTGTTAATTTGTCAAAAGATAATTTAAAATCCATCTAAGGAATAAATAAATAACAGATAATAGTAACAAGCTAGTAAATAAAATAGATAAAATATAAAAAAAAAAATAAAGTAATTAGTAAGAACTTACCATCAGGAATTTCAAATTCATCTTGTTCATTTGAATGAAGATTTGGATTATTATGTATATCATCATCATCTATAAAAAAATAAATAAATAGAAATAAAAATAGTATAAAGTTAACTATTATTATGTAAGATTTCGCTTACCATCAATATTAATATTTTGCTTTTTTGTTTGTTGTTGAGTTATTTCTTTTTCATCATCTAAATTTTTTAAATAAATGACGTGTTTTAATAAATGAAATTAATATAATAGCAATTTTATTTGTTTATAATTTACTTACTATTTGAATTTATTTGCAACTTTTTAAATTCTTTAGATAATCTTTTACTGCTACCTAAATTAGGATTTTGATTTAATATAAAATTCAATTTCGATTTATTATTTCGCACATATAGTTCAAATAAATATTACCTTTAAAAATATCAATTATTTTTGATGATTTGCTACTATTCCGCTTTCCGTTAAAATCATTAACTGAATACAAATATTAATTTACAAACATTGTTATGAAAAAAATTCAACAATGTAGTATACTTACTATCATCAGGAATGCTAAAATCATATGATTTACTATGAAATGCTATTATTAAAAAAAGCTATTTTAATATTAAATTGTTGATAATTAAAAAATAGCAAAAAATTATTAATACCTTCTTGTTCTTCTATTATAATTAATTTTAATTAAGAAATAATAATGTTAATTATTTAAAAATAAACAAAAAAGATATTTATACACCTATACCTTCAGTTGCATTTCTTGGTTCAGATAGATTTTCAAAGTTGTGAATTCTACTTGTAAATAATCTGCTACTCGTATAATTTCCTTTTACTTTATTCATTTCTAAATTATCTATTTCTGATTGAAATGATTTATCTGACATATTTTGACAATCTAAATTAAATCTTTTCATTCTTCCCCAAAGTGTATAAATATCAAATCTTTTTAATGGATCAGCATCCCAACATTGTACCATTAAATTTTTATATTCTAATGGACAATTTTTGGCCTTATACCATTAATAATGTTCATTGCAAGATCATAATCATGTACATAATTTATAAATGGTGGTTGTCCAGATGAGATTTCCCACATAAGCATTGCAATACTATAAATATCAGATGCGTAAGTACATTCCCTTCCAGCAATAACTTCGGGTGCTATGTAAGGAAGATTTCCATATATACTTTCTGATGGTTTATCAGCAGGTCCACAAAATCCAAGATCACTAATGCACCAAGCATTATTAAATTGTGAATATAATATATTTCCAGAATGCAAATCTCTATGAATTGCATTTTCACCATGTATACGATAAAGTGCAAGAATTATTTTATAAGCAATCCTAATTCTTTCTTTCCATGTAAGTTGATTATAATTTTGTTGTAAATATTTTCTTAAATCTATATCCATTTTATACATTACAAGCATATAATTTCCATTTGATGGATCTTGTGTCAATCCATAACATCGAACAATATCTGCCCGTTTATTACTTATGGTTAAATGTGATTTAGCCTAAATGACAACATGTTATTGTTAATAGAAAAAACATTAAATTTTTAAAAGCCTCTTCAAACCAACTTTGATTTGCACTTTCAACATTTTCTAACCTTTTAAGTATTACTTCACAGGCTCCAAATCTTTTTAATTGTTTTTTTTCAGAATCCCATTCTTCATAATATCCATTAATCCAGTCTGCTTTATAAATTTCAGAAAATCCACCTTTTGTTAAATATTTAATATTTTCTAAATTTTCATATGGGATCCATTCAACTACCATATCTGGCACAAGTGTTTCCATTTGACAATTCTGTATTAAATTATCAATATCATCATTTTCAGACGTCCAATTTGAAAAATTTTCTTTTAAATAATTTCGAATACAATATTCACAATATAATGTAGCTAAACATTTTTGGTTACAATTTTCACAAATTCTTCTTGTACCATCATTATAAATAACTTTATTTCGATCATAATTTTTAGTTAAATCTCTTATTGCAAAAGTTTTTTCTTCACTTGTAAGAATTTTATCAGCAAGAAGTGTTTGTTGATGGAACTCAAATCGTTTATGTATATCATTATGAATATTAGTATCTGTTGACATTACTACTCTATTCTTTGTTGCATAAATTAAATCATATCGAAGAGTGGACATAATGTAATTAATAAATTAAATGGAAAGAAAAGAATTATGTTTCAAGTTCGTTACTCCGAGATAAATTAGTGAATGCAAGTTGTTGATCAAAACTTGTACCACTCTTGTACGCACCATGTGAATTTAAATTCTGTGATCAGTATTCGACGCTCAAATAAAATAAATACGGTATTTTTAAAATTAATAGAAAACATAATCTGTGTGACAAACTTTATTTCTATACTTAAGAAATAAATAATTTATGGTTTGGTTCATAATAATAGATATTTTATCTGACGAAACAAAAAATAGACTAAATTAATTTATAGTATTATTTAAAGTCACTATAAATATAGTTGATAAAAAAGTCCATCTTTCTAGATATCAGTCATTTTTAATTGAATCTATTTAAATAAACAACATATTTTTATTTTTATTTTTAAGCAACACGTATGAGATGCTATAAAGTACACGCACAAGAATTCCATAGTACCTAACCAAATTTGTACAAAAGTACGTCATGATGTATAAAAATCCTACAATAAGCCATCCAAGATGACCTCAACACGGTGAAATAGGCAGCTTAGGTACGACCAAGCATTAACGTTAACTGCCAGCCAACCTAAGAAAATCTGTGACCTGATTAAGCCTGTACGGATAAAGTTAGATATAAAATAAAAACTAATTTTATGGAAAACTAAAATTAAGGGTAAGTAAGGGGAATACATTTACAACTTAAAATATTTGAATTGTTATTACTAAAAAATTTACATATACAACAAGAATGTCTTCGTTTACAATCTATACCAAATTAAATTTTATGATTAGATGGGTTTATCAATGATTTGGCATATTATACGTTTTGAAACCTGGAAAGTTTAAGATCATTTTCAATTGTAGAGTATTAATACTATTTTTATTATTTATTATTGAATATAGATACTCATCAAAAAATGCAATCCGAAACATTAAATATTTTTCATAATTTCTAATTATAATAAAACTTTACCTATAAATAAAAAAAAAATATTCTTTAAATTTAGAAAAATTTCTTGTTAAGTCAAGTAAGGTAATCTATAAAATAAAAAAATATGATAAAAATATATTAGAAGACTCGAGTACTCTAAGTAAGCTTTGTAGAAAAGACAGATTCAAGCCCCCATGCCTACTATCAACTGACATTAACGATATATCGTGAGTGATCAAACTCGTGCAGAGGTACTGTCATATTGATAATAAGACATGAGACCCACCACACCAAAGGGAAGGGCCCCACATACAGA